>JARHVA010005556.1:882500-1045000 GCA_037957365.1 Torreya grandis
CAATTTTTCTACTACCAAAAATAACAAAATTTTAATTTTTACCTAAAACAAAATCACTACCTTATTTTGAAATTTCACTACCATGTTTAGTGAAATCTCTATTTTCACAAACAAAATCACTGACAATAATGTCATTTTTTCTAATTTTATTCCCTAATAAATGCTAATAGATTCACAAATTTTCAAAACTAAATTCACTTATTAGAGGCCCACTCCTCTCAATTCTCTGATATTTCCTCGCTTGCTCTACTCGTTGCTCATGGTGTGGAATATAGTCCATGTTTCCTTTCATGTCTCTGAGAAAATATATCAAATCACAATTATTAGCACTAACCTTAAAAATCAATTTACAAAAAATATTTTTTAATCCTCATTTCTTCTACTTATATTCTTCTATAAATCCAAATCATTTTCTCCAATCTCATTTTTCAAATTTCTAAAAATGTTAAATCAATTCGTTTTGAATTTGTTTTCAAAATCTTGCAACAATCTAGAAGCATAAAATCACCACAATCATTTTCAAATTAAATATATTTTTTCTATTTATAGATACAAAACTTATTATTTATGGGATATATCATCCCCACAACTACTCAATTAACCCCTATGTCAATAGCAAAATAATAAGCATACAATCTTTGAATGGTTAAACTATTATTTTTTAATTCCATACTCTAGTTTTCATCCACTAGGGGAAACCATTTTGCTCAACCACATATTTCAAATTTGAAATCAATTCTATAGTAAATTGATTATCATTCATCCACATCACTTTGACCATTTCCTCTTTTCATTAATTTTGAGTGTTTATCCATTTTCTCATGCAAACCCTCAAGGGGGAATCATCACACTCATTTTCATTCATTCGGGTCAAGTTTTTCATTATTAATCATCAAAACTCTACTTATTCTACTATTCTTCAAAATAGTATTGCTTTACAACACTATTTCAATGTAGAGCAAATGTAGACTCCTAAATTTCATTTAGTGTCAAAATGCACTTAAATCTATTAAATTTTTTATTAAATTAATTCATCACATCTTCCTCCAAATTCAAATAATTGAATAAGTCAAATTAGTCAATTATGCACATTTAAATCTTTATTTTAAAAATAAAAATCTAGATTTTACACATCATCAAAACATATTACACCCTTTTCTCCCTCATCCCAACCCAATCCACAACTTTCTCAACCTCTTATGACTCATCCAAGGGAATTTACTTTATCTTTCTAACTTAGCTAACTAACCCCATGATTCTCTCAACCATTTTGGAATGGTCTTCATCCTCATGGGTGAAGAATCATTATCCATCGTTGATCATTTGGATCATTGAAAAAGTCCAAATTATCCTCCACCATTGAATCCTTCTCCAAAAATCTATAAATAAAATTGAAAATATTCATTTTCAAGTATCTTATCCATCACAATCATAATTAAGAAATCAAAGTTCTATATACAAGCAAATCAAAACAAATCAAGGCAAATCAAAAACTTTTTTTGCACCAAAATGTTGTCTATTCTCGTTTGCATTATAAGAGTGAGCACCACATATTAAAAAGTTCAAATCGAATGTATGTCATAATTAAGAAAGCTTTCACATCCAAAGCATAAATTTTATGATTTTTAATTTCTTTGTTTATTTCTCTATCATAGGTTTAAATCTATCTTGACTAGGATTAATTTATTTTCTTATCACTTATAAATTAAGTTCACATAAAGTCATTTCAAATTTTCCTTATAGTATTATTTTTTATAAGTTTGTAGTGTATAAAACCATAGCCCCATAGCTAATTGACTTGACCTAATAGACATAATTTTGTAGCATGTCTTCTATCTAAAAGTCATATTTGACCTGTTTGATCATGTTCTTCCATATCTTACTTATGCCAAATAGTAATGACCTAGTTGATTCTATTCTATACTATTTTCATAGAGTGTCACCTAAACTGACTCTATACTCTTCTCAATCAAGGAATTAATATCTCTTTTTTAATAATTAATTCTCCTTTATTTTTTAGTTTTTTCTATGCTTAGAGTAACAAACACATACTAATTAGGTGGTTTTTCAATTTACCAATTTAGTCACATTATTTTTCTCTTTTTCACACACTTATAAATCACTTTACATTCATAAAGAATTAAATATTTGTCTTCCCAAGGTTTACCTAGTTAAATTTCATCACCAAGGGGGAAGCCAACTTACTTTTCTATCCAAGTATAAACATGTGGTTGATGTTATATATTGGAAAAGCACCTAACACCCTTATCATAGTAGGATTGTGATGTGATGGGTTAATCACCAATACTAAACCAATACCATCATCAATATATATCCTTTTCAACTTAAACATCCTAAAACCAACCTTAGATTGATTTCTAATTCCTCATTACAGCCAAATACCAAATGAAATTAAAATTAAACTTCATTATAACACAATACCACTTAGGATGGCCACTTAGTTAGCATTTAATTTCACATGTTCTCTTGTTATTTTATCATTATGTGTTTTATTTTAATACTTGCATTAGCTAGAATTGGTTTAAGGTTTGTGCTCTATGTTCTAATTAGATCAGTCACATAGATCCAATTTCTTGTGTGCTTAATTTTTTTTCTTAGATTATAATTTTAAAATTGTTTATCTATTTCAAAAAACTACTATTTATGTTGACATAGTTTCTTACAGACTGTTTAGCCTATTTACGTGTAGTACATAGTCTACCTATCCAACTATGTAACTTTATCTTCCTATTCAATCCCTTTTCTAATAAGTATATAGTCAACATTTTAGATTGTATCTTCTTATTTTATTGGACTATTCCCTGTTTGATAGTATCTAGTCAACCTATATAATTATGTTCTCTTTTTCTCTCTATTTTATTCCTTGATTGACATAACATAGTTGACCAATTCAAATTTGTATTCTATTTTTTGATCTTTTTCTTTTCATCACCCCTTTAGCATCCTTTTATCATCATAAACTTCTTATTTAAGGATAATATATGGTTTAATCTAATAAACCTGATGATCTTTACCCATCCTAATAGGTTTTCCCAAAAATAGGTTGTGGCTTCCACTTTAGATGAAAGCAATGTGCATTTCTCCATCATACTACCAATTGTAGGACTTCTCCTCATTCATCATCAGTTTTTAATCCTATTTTCTCCTTAGAATATGATATTGAATTAGATTACATAGCTGAAATGATCTTATTAATTAACAGATTTCCTCAACACAAAGAAAAGGACCCTTCAACTATTTACAATCTAATGATAGGTGGTCAAGTAGAACAACCTCTTTCACCCTCCCTTACATTCTCTCATAGATTTGGGGGTGACACCTTATTTGATTCTTAACCTTTCCCTTATATTTTGACTTCTTTTTACCTCATGACCTCTTACTCTATGATCTATTTAGCCTCCATGATAAGTATCTCCACTAACATGGAAAATTCAACATCTAATGGGCCATTTACATGGCCCCTCCTCTTTAATCAAGCCACTAGTACATAATTTTATACACATGCCAATCATGCTACTAGTTCTTCCTTTTCTTCCAATTCTAATCATTACACTAATGCATATTTTCCTACACATGCTAATCATGTTTTTAGTGTATCATTTTATACCAATGTTTCTCATGCCACTATTCCCATGAATGTCAATACTCATAATGCAACCGAAGCCACTAATACTAAAACTAATTATTTGTATGCCACAAAAATTGGTCAAATTATCACTCAAACCCATCAACTCTTATTAAAAACTCTCAATCAAATGAACACTTTTCAAACCAATAATGCTAATAAAATTATGTGAATACAAAATCATCTCATTCAAATTCAAAATCAACCCCAACAAGTTCTATGAGGAGCATAAAATCCAAATTACCCCCACCCACCCCTTTTTGATAATCTCATAGTAACCTCATTTGTCAACTACCTTTCATCAATAAAATGATCAAACATATCCAAAATAAACCTCTTATACTTCAAATTTCTAATATCGACATGAGAGGTATCATACCTACCATTAGTTATAATGGGTCCAATAATACCACATTACATTTGAAAACATTTGGTAATCTCTACAAATATTGGTTTCAACTTAATACTTTTTCTACTAACAAGCTATTAGCCAAAACCCTCTATAGAGATGCTTTATATTGGTACAATCAACTTGAATCTAATTCTATCACTAGATTGAAATATCTAGTTAACTCCATTGTACAAGAGTTTCAAAATAGTGATATTCTCAAGAATACCTTAGCTCACTTCATCAATTATAATAAAATTAAAATGAAAACAACACAATATTTCATCAAATGATGGAATAATTTATCTAATAAGTGTTAGCATAACATCAAAGATGATAATATTTTTTATATATTCACTAATGATCTCTACCCCAAGTTACAATATTAGGTTAATACTCTCTCTCCAATAACTTTGGAAGAAGCCCTCAACCAAGCTAAGCATAAATATTTTTTCATGTACCAATTTGAACCATCCCAACCTGATATGGGTAATCGCATGCTCATTTCAAATAAAAATCATCATGCTACCAATGATGATGTCACCAATACTTATGATAACATTGAAAACTTTCAATCCATCACTCTTAACCAAGTTGTGGAGCATGTTCCCCCTCTAGAAAACACCCTAATCCTATATTTTCCCATTGAAATAACATTAATGTTCATAAGCCATTATCCTTATCTAAGCTTAAAAATCATCTACCAAGGCCTCTACCATGTATATTGACCCAACTCATCCTATGAAATCATGGTATGATCCAGAAATTTTTTTTTGGTTTCATGCAAGTTCGGGCCACTTTCATGAAACCTTTATACAATTACATAATTTAGTTATGGATTTTCATCTAGGCCAAAAATTTTAATATGAATAAATCATTCACAAATTTCAATAAGTATATGACATAGCCTTTAACTCTTATGAAATGCAAAAAAAATCTCAAGATTTAAACCAAGGTAATGCTCAACTTTCCATATATAAAAACCCTCTTCCTAATCATCAAGATAATAATGGAAAGCCTAGTCCTTATAATAATAAAATTTAAAGTCTTATAGATAAAAATATTTAATGAAATGTGGTAAATATGACTAATATGTGAAGGTTATTCAATTTCATTGATTCTACTCCAACACACATGCACCAAACCTCCCAAATATTTTATGTCATCCAAGACTCTTCCCCATCTCATCTAACCATGTTGGGGTAAGAGGATCTTATCTCTTTCCAAGAACCACTTCCAACACCTCAATTATATAACATCTCTAACTCTATCTCTACCACCACTCCAATGTATACACCCATATACAACTTTACCTAACTTTTTAATAGTATTTCTTCACCGCAATCACAAGAAATACTCAAATTTACTATCCCATCATCTAAAGACACTCAACTTATTTATCCTCAAACTAAATAAACTACATATTATCAACAAAATTTAGAATTCACTTCCAATCCTCCTTCTTAAGATCTCCTACAACATTATGCACCTTTATCTAGTAGTCTCCCCATGGGTTATGATGAATGGGATCCCATCATTAAACTTTCTCATCTCGCATCTCAAATACCATTTCTTGAAATCATGAAAAATTCCCCCATAATCACAACTATATAATGTAATTATTATTTAAAATGAACATCACTCATCCTCCCCTAGGAGGACATGAAAGTACCTTATTTAGGTCTGAAGATAGTATCTTAAAACAATGTGAAGAGATGTCCATCCACATTGATGAAAAAATGGACACTTATTTTTCCCTTAAATTTATTATCACTTCCATAATTATAGATGAGATTATGCTTTATGTAGATTATCCTCTACTATTTATCAATGTCCAAATTTATGACATAAATTTAAGTGTGCCTTAATTGATGAGGGTTCAAGAACTTGCATCACCTCCCTTTATTCCATTAAAACTTTTGGATATTCCAACTTCAATATTAAGTCCACACATGTTACATGTCAAGGTTATGATAGAAGGAAAATTATTCTTTTAGGTTTCATTTGGATTCCTATTACCATCCCTACTATCGCTATTCAAGTGAAATTTATTATATTTAACTTTCCCCTTTCTTACAACATCTTGCTTGGCAGACCCTGGACTCATTGCTTGAGGATTTTTGCCTCATCTACCTACCAATGCTTCAAATTCCCCCATAATGTTTCTATTTATAAGATTAAAAGAGATACAAACCCTTGTAATTTTTAATATTTTAAGAACATGGTGTATTTAAAATTATAATCCTTGAACCCTTACCTAGTATCCCATTTCAATAATCTCACCATTTCAATTATCCTATAAATTCTACCCAAGGTTATCATGGTCACCTCAAACTCATTACAAACATACCACCTAACCTCTTAGATTTTTATGATGATGAGATGGATGATATTAGCATCAAGATCAAAACTTCATATCTTTCCCCTCATCTCATTGCCCTTCTTCTATCATCCTTGAAACTATGCTCTCATCAACCCCTTATTGGCAACATACCTTTAGTCTTAACCAAGAACAAACATTTTATTCATCATGAAACTTATGATGAAGATATACTACCTACCTATTCCATTGACCTCCATACACTAGATTATTATGATGGTTATACTTTAGATGATACATTTCTATGAAGACTTATCCAGGCTAAAGATGTTGAAATTATTTAGTATCATACTTCTTTATTTTAGTATTTTCATTTGTCTTATTGTGTTCCTTCTTTCATATTGCCTAATTCTAGTATTCTTCCTATTTTTCATAGGGTAGAGATGGAGTGATCACATGATACACCTATAGTTTTAAAATATCCTCTTAGAATAATTCTCATGGATCATGTTATGACTTATCATTATCATTTTTATAGATACTAGGATCTTTCTAATTTATTTCCCATAAACATGCCAACTACTCCTCTTAAGCCCTCTAAACATCTTGATTCACCCTCAATTGAGGCTAGTATAGTTCCTACTCCCACTCTACCTCTAGTTGAGCCTCATATTATATCTCATTCTACGTATCCTTCAGATGAACCTAGCCTAGTTTTGTACCACCCCTACCTTCCATTGGTGATGGCATTCTTCCTTTACCACATCTTGATCTCTTACCTACTCAATGGGTCAATCAACCTTACTATGACGTTCACAAAGTTTCTTATCATTTGACCAAATATAGATAGTTATATCAACCTTACCTAGCTTTTTCATCCACCTCTTCCATTAGTAAAACCCTGAAGTCTACTAATAAATATATCTATTACTTTTATGGCACTAGATAATCATTCTTCCACCCAATGATGAAAGATTTGGAAATATATTGACATGTTGCATCCTGCCATTGCTAAGCCCAAAGACAATGTTATACCTCCTCCCAAGTTATTACTTGAGTATATTCTAAAATATGGGGAGTTATATTGCCTTTGGACCATTGTGGTACCCATCATACAAATCATTTTTGCATTCTCTAATACTTTATTTATTATCACCTCATGATGATTCCTTCATCCACTATTCCTCTTCCAATAGATTACCCATGTAAGAAGGATATTCTTTCTTCCTCACCTATAGATGCTTCTCCACTGGTGATGCCACCTTCTCATTTTATAGATACCATTCCTATTTTTACATATATTCTACCCCTTGGGTATTCTACTCATGAGATCCCTCATAAGCATGATCCTTCAGCGATGCCTACATTTTTTGTTGAGGATATTCATCGAGAGGTCTTTTAATATCTTTCCATGAGGATAGATGAGACTTTAGCTACTGTTAGGATCCAACTTCATAGATATATTTTATATGTTATGGATAATATTTGTGTATATATTTATTAGTATTTGTGAACACAAAATGGTGTTCTTTCACTTCATATTTCATTATGATTTTTGATTATACTTTTGATCCACTTTGATATATATCTTATATAATTTGAATATGTGTCAAATTTGGATTCACTTATTTATTTCGCATGGATCTTTATATTATACATTATATGTTGTATGTGTTTTCATTTCTTTTCATCTTATATTATGGATTTTTTTATGTTTTCCATTATTACACTCTTATATGTATGATTTTATTTATTTTCATGGATGTATTTATCTTTCCTCATGTTTTCTTCTATATTATCTCAACAAAATGGATAATTATTATTATTACTTGGTTATACAAACCTTGCTCCCCTTAGTAATCTTTCTTTACCATGTGATTAGTTATCAAACAATTCATCTCATTGTAATCCTATCTTACCGATCTACTTTGGATCTCCTTTGATTCCATTTTCTCCTTTACCATACTAATCATACATATGGTTGAATCCTAAGATAGAATATTGGTTCATAAGTAAGCCTAAGTGTTTAGTTAGTCATATCTTTGGATACTTATCTCCCTTTAACCAAAGTCTAAATATCATGCATGTGTATAAATTATATCACTCACACTGATTATTCTAAATATTTATGGATGAGGTCATAAAATCCATAAAATTTAAAAACTAAATCATTTAAATAAAAGGTAATGACATAAAATACAACATATAAATTTCAAAAACCAAATCACACTAAAAGACATGATTCATAGCACATCTCCTTTTTCTAATCAAATCTCAAACTCCATATTTGGCCTCATGATAGAGTCTAGGTCCATTGGGGTGCATTAAGTCAGTATATTGGGAAAGGAGAATAAAATAATCTCTTAGTGATACCTATTTTCTCACACAATTACCCAATCTTCATATTAGATTGACAACTCTATAAGAGGTCTTGAGGAATGGGGAGCATATTGTGGTAAGGTATGTATACTTTACTTTTCTTATTCATATAACTAGCATGAGTCAATATTAGTATCTAACTTATTTACCTATATAGATTTGTGCTTATTATGAATGGGTATCCTTTATATTTTGATGATCACTAGACTCTTAGTGTGTTTCTTGTGTACCTAGTATGCCTTATTTTTTCTAAGGTATTCCCATAGATGCCAATTTCATGAATTTTTACATTAACTCTTTCATTTAAAACATTCTTAATATTTACCATTGAGAAATATTATTGTGATAATTGATCATTACCCATAGGGTTTCCCTTTATAAGTTTTAGTGTAATACCATGGATAGGACCAGGTCTTCCTAAAAAATTACCACATTATAAACATCCTTTTAAAATCATTCCCATCATTATTTCCACCTCATTAGTTTTCCCTTTGTGAGTTTTAGTGTAAGACTATGGATAGGACTAGGCCCTCCTCACAAAATATTATAATACCTAGGGTAAATTTTAGTGGAAAATATTCATTAATCCACAAATATTCTAGTTTGGGGAATTTGAATTTGGTGATTAGTCTATGTGCATCATAACACCCATCACCTAAAATTTTGGGATGCCATTTTTATAAGGGTTGGATCACCAATGATTTAAAATAATTAAGGGGTTATCCATGAAATTCACCATAATAGTACATATGTTCCTAGAGGTCATGAACTTACCACTGAAGTATCTTTACTAACCACATTATAATGATTTTGAGACTTCAGGTCAAAATGTATCACCCAAATACTTTCATTAACAACATAACTACCCATAAAAAAGAGACCACGTGAAAATAACTAACACTTGATAAAATTATGTCGCATGATGCCAATTAGATAAATGATATAACTATGTCATACGATGGCAACCTGGCACTTGGTGGCACTGTGTTGTATGACCAAAACATAGCTTTTGGTAGCATTATATCATGTGATGACAACTAGACACTAGGTAGTAATGTGTCATGCGATAACAACCTAATGGTTGGTAGTAATGTGTTTCATGATTTGAAACCTAATGTTAAGAAGCAATGTGTCATATTATGGTAACTTGGCACCCTGTAGCACTATTTTTCATGATTGTACATTGTTTCTCAGTAGCATTGTGTCATGAAATAGTAGCTTGATGCTAGGTAATAGACGGGAACGTGATAGTACTAAACCACTTGGTAATAAAACCATGGCATCAGGAGGTAACAATAAGGGTAAAGCACCACAACAAATACCAAAAAAATTGAACATCATGTCTTAGTTCAAAAATTCAAGAAAGAAGAGTATGCAAACAAGATACACTATAAATACATGTAATTCTAAAACATTTTTAAAAAATATCAATTAATTTTTTTATTGTATAATAATTGAAAAACCATTTTAAATCAAAAATTAACATGGATAATGATGTTATTTCATTACAAATAATTATTCCAAATAACTTATCACTACCTAAATATTTTATTAATGATTTTCCACCCCTAGAAGACACTCCTTTCTGTAATTCATAAGAGAATTGTAGCTCCTTTTAGATACTAAAATTTGGTAAAGATTCCAGTCAAAAATGTCAATGGAGGAAGAGAAGTACATAATCAATAGGAAGGTCTTTTCAAGTTGACTAGGTTGTAAAATATCCATTTATATAAATTATAGAACTATAAAATGATAATGAACATCCAATAAAATGAAAATATACAATTTTTAGTTGGATACATGGAAAAGAACATAGCATTCATCTTAAACTGGACACAATTGAGAAACATTGTGGGAAAATATATATCCGTGAAGCACCTAGAAGGACAGATAACAAAAATAGAAAGATGGCAAAATGAATAAGATTGCTAGATTATAAGATATGCATGTGAATATTAAAATGATCAAAAATGAAAAATTATTGTTGAGAAAGTGGGAAAAATGTATGTACAATTTGGAAAAGTTATGAAGTCCAATCTTAAGGAAAAATATGTAAAGTGCTCTACTAATTTCCATATTTTAAAAAAGGGTAGACCCATTTCTAATTTTGTATACTAATTTTTTTTGTTTCAACATAATGTTTTTTTGGATATTCCATACTCACATTGGTTGGATAAGAGATCTTGGGAAGTGTTAAAATTTCTAGCCATTGTTGAGAAGGAAAATTTGAAAGAAAACATTAAAGGATTACTATTTATCTCTTTTCCCATAGATTAGGTCACTACAGTTGACAAAATAGCATGGGTTTTCATGCATATGTATGCTTTTAAAAAATATATTCAAGGTAATCTCATCTTTTAGCTATCTATAAAATGGTATAAAATTACAATACATAAAACCTTCATAAAATGTTGAATCCAATTTAAGAGAGAGAACTAAGATGGATGGTTTTTCCATAGTTATGAAGCTGGTGTGTGTTGGCACTGATGGTGCATTAGTGATGTAGGGGAATATAAGTGGTATTTCTATTCAACTTAAAATAACAATTTATATGTTTATGATTTCAATTCATTACATGGCATATAGGATGAATCTTGCATACAAAATTGTTTGCACATTTAGTAATGTCACAAAAGTGAAAGAGCTTATTCATGACTTACATGCTTACATGTCAAACAACCCAAAAATATTTATGGAGTTCCAATAATTTTTAATTGGGGTGATAGATGGAAAAAAACTACTAAAAGATGTTGAAACCATATGGATTTCCATTTATGAACCTACATGTAAATTTTTTGAGGAATATCCATCTTTGACAGGTTTTATGTATAAATATCATAGGGAAGTTGACAAATAAAAATATTTTCTATGTAATTTAACATATATAAAAAATTTACTAACATTATAAGGTATTTTTCCAATGCTAAAGGAAATGTACAGTTTAATGAAACATGTCCAAGAGAGATCTATCTATATTATTGACTTCAAACATTTGAGAAAATGTGCATGTCAATATTTAGAGGTATTATACACATTGAATGAAATCTTTCAAAAACCTATTTTTAGAACCTGGTAAATTTTGATATATTTTAAAAATCTAGAGAGTTATTTAAAATTCAATATGCATGATCATCTTTGTGTTTTGGTAAACAACATTGAGATCCCAATTCACACATGCTCTACAAGACTTGAAGTTGTGGGAGCTGAACTTAAAGATGTAATTATGACATGTGTACTATATGATGCTATTTTATAAAAAAATAAAAATCAAATTAAGAAAAATATTGCAAAGTTTATCCAATTATATCAAAGAACATTCTCAAAGGGATGAGTTGTTGGAGGGCATGGGAGTTGTGAATCCCATTTTTTGGAATAGTGTTAATAGTCAAGAATAGATCAATAGTTTATTTCACAAATAAATAGGTATAATTATTATGCATTTTTTGTAAATCTATAGATGTGAATTGTATTTAGGTTAATGTTATTTTAAATAAATAATTATTGACATCTCAGTCGACCCAATTTGGCATTACAATGATGGATCAATTTTAGTGTTTAAGTGACCCAATAGAAAATGGTGCCATTACATGTCTATGGAAAAAAAATTATCCAAGTATCATCTTACAAGAAATTAATAGTGAATACTATAGTTTATATGAACTTATTCAAACAATGATTTTGGGTTTTGTAGAATATGAGTGAGTGTTTAGTGAACTATCCTTCTTGAAGTCAAAACTTAAAAATAGATTGGATAAAAATCTAGAGACTTTATTGAGACTATATGTTTCACATTATTATATGGACAAGTTTCCTTATGACATAACAGTGACAACATGGAATTCTCTTGTTAAAATAAGAGGTGTGAGTAATACAGCTACCAATACAGATAATGTGAATATCAAGAATGAATATGACACTAGCATGGTAGATATAAATCACACTTATGATGAACATGTTTCTTGAGGATTGTTTCAGTTGCCTGAATTTGAGTTTGATAAGTATATCAATTCATGTTTTTTGAATTATTTCATATTATTTCACCTTCAAATAGATTAAATTATGTAATGTGTTTCCCACATCTTATAATTATGAACATTAATCAATACATAAGAATTAAGCACTTTATTTATCTGATTACAATTCTATGTATTTAAAATAGTACTTCTACATCTTTAAAATGTATTCCATTCAATAAGAAGCAATCGTATTTCTAATTAACATTATACAGAGCATTTAATTATATGATTCATTGAAGCATATAAATTCTATGTGTAGACATGAATGGTGCACCATAGGACACTAGTTCTCTTGCCATTAAAACTAAAATTAATAAGATTTGTTTTTTTTGTTATCTTAATTGTCTATAATATTAATTTGGAGAGCATATACACAAATTTAATACATGTATAAGTGTTGAACCAAAACATAGACAACTATTTTAATTGCACCAATATTATTCTATTACACATTTACATTAAAAACATTACACAAATATATATGAAATATTTTTCCTATATTTTGGGCTCACATATTTCCAAATTCCACCATAATCAATGCATTCAATGCTATAACTACTAGAAGACTATAATAGTGAATTCAATGCTACAACTACTAGAATAGTATAACAATGCATTCAATCCTACAACTACTAGAATAATATAATAGTATAAAAATACATTAAATGCTACAACTAATAAAACATTATAATAATGAATTCAATGCTACAACCACTAGAACATTAAAACAATGCATTCAATGCTACAACTACTAAAACAATATAATAATGCATTGAATGTTACAACTACTAGAACACTATAATAATGAATTCTATGTTACAATGACTAAAATAGTATAAAAATGCATTTAATGCTACAAATACTTGAATATTATAATAATGAATTCAATTCTACAACTACTAGAACACTATAACAATGATTTCATGCTACAACTACTAGAACAGTATAACAATGCATTTATGCTAAAACTACTACAATAGTATAATAGTATAACAATGCATTAAATTATATAACTAGCATAACATTGTAAAAATGCATTCAATGCTATAAATACTAGAAGATTATAATAATGTATTCAATACTATAACTACTAGAATAATGTAACAATGCATTCAATGCTACAACCACTAGAATAGTATAACAATGCATTCAATATTTAATATACTTTATCTCCATAAAATATATAAACTTGACCAAAATACATTTTAAGTATTTAAAACATTAAAATTATGTACCTAGAGTATTTAGAACAACTGTAAAATATTATTTAATAAAACAAGTGTTTTTCAAACAAACATGATATAAACTATTTGAAACATTATAAACTATCATTTTAAACATTATAAACTATTTGAAACAAATTAACATTTTTTTGGAAGAGACTCTCCAACCCCTTGTTACTTTATTTTTCCATCCATGGAAACCCTGTTTGTTGACTTACCTGTGTATTCTCCAATATCACTCCTTCCTTCTGAAGATCCTTTACAACAGAATTCATATTTGTAATAATTACCCTCTCCTCATTCATCGCATCACCTATTGAAATAATAATTGGTTTCACATTTATTTTTTGATTTAATAAAATTCTTAGATCCATACCATGATCTTTAATTATTTTCTTCAAAGTGTTGTTCTATTTATTTAATAGAGTAAGCTCTTCCTTCAATGCAATCGCTGATGCAATACCTTTGTGGGAGTTTTTCAAATACACATTAATAAGATGTAATTCTTGCTTCAAATATGCATATTTTTCCTATAACTAACAAATAATATATGTGTCAATCACATACAAAGTTTAAAACCTGAAAAACATGTTATAGACAATGAAAACTTACCACAACTTTACCCTTATCTACTTGTGCAATGGTAACTTTATATCTCTATCCCATTTATTGAAATAGGCTTGGGATTATTCATTTAAATTTTCAAACTTATTTATCATAATCCATAAAACCCTATCATTGTAAACATTGTTAACAAAAATCAATCCACATTGAGCTTGCTTGAATAAAGTATCAATCTTTGAGGGTTCATTTTGAACAACTGAAAACAAATTAACTCTTGGGAGTGGTTGTGATAACGTGAATTGATTTATTTGATAATTTATTTTTCCCTTGTCTCCCATTATTTTAAATCATTAAATTCATTAATAACACCCTTCATCAAATTAGCAAGTAGATTCTCTAAAACTAGATTTTCTAATGAAAAATTAGTGATGGAATTATTAGAGACATTTAAATTATCAGTGTGGGTTGGGATAGATGGGGAAGAGTTAGCTGTAGAATTCACTTATATAGGAACATTATAAACTTAAATAAAATAATGTGGATTGGATCCACCAATAGCTGCGGCCCCACTTTTGATCTGAAGAAACTCTTCATCTAGATCAATTTATTGTAAATATGTAAGACCTTATGCACTAGAAATGTCACCAACAAAGAAATTTGGAAAATTAGAAATTTGTAGGGTTCCTATACTCTGTGTAGGGAGTGAAATTTTCTTTCCTCTTCTTTAATTCTAGATGGGTGGTGGGGGTGGTGACATACTTCTTGGTCTCCTGACATATGTTGGATGGACTGCAAAATAAAAAATTATTCAAAACTAGTAAATTTGAAAGTATAAAATTAATGTAAATTCAAATGTAATGTGTTATTACATGTCAGGGTGATTGCCTCTTCCATTTTTATTGTCCTTGATATATTTTCCTCTTCCCCTCTTATTATACTTATGGGATTTGGCTCTTCCCATCTCATTATCCTTGCTAGAGTGACTTTGGTGGTTTCACTTGTACAAGTAAATTATCCAATTAATAAATTACCCAATTCTAAGAAACTTCAATTCAAAAATAAAGTTGTAAGGTGGAAAACATTAATCATATTGTCAGGAAGAATCCTCAATGGCAAAAATTTAAAAGTCAACTATGAAAAAAATTAAAACCTAATATGATAATTTTTTTCTATTAAATAATACAAGAAATAAACATTAATATAAATTTAGGGCAACCTAGAAGTAGAGACAAAACAAAATCACTTTTTGGGGGTTTGGTAATTCAAAATGAATTAAAATGAAGACTTTCTAGATTGGGTATCACCAGATACCTTTGGAACATACTGAACTTTGGATCTCACCTTTTTTATTATGGCTTATGCATGGACTCTTACCTATAAAAACCAACTAGCTAAAAAATGTTAAAATTTGAAATATGTATAAAGTAAGAGAGGAGACTATTAGGAAAACTAAACTTGCCTCCTATTCCTTGATAGAAAAAGCATTAGCTTTCATTTTTGATGGAGGGCAGTGAGAATTATAGTATTTTTTATATCATATAAGGCCTCAAAATACAAGGCCAAAATATATTTGGAAGATGAAATGGTGTAAGAGTCCTTCAAAAATGTAAAATTCAACTCATCCCTAATATTATTGGATATAATTGTGTGTCAGTCACATAAAATGCTTGAAAAAGAATGAATAATGTAGTAAATAGCCTAGAAGGAAATTTTTGATGGTATTCCCTAAAAAACAATTCTAGCTTAGAAGAAATGCATAATATATTTGATAAATGGGTTAGCAATTTTTTTAACCGATATTCCCCTTTGATTTTAACTATCTGTAATGAAAATAAAAAACATGCAATTCAATTAGGACATCAAACTAATTATAATAAATGATTCAAGAATAATTAAGAAATGTTAATTTCATTAATAAATCTAACACTTACCAACTGGGTCTATGACCACTTTTTACACCGACTCTAAGTAATTTTTGTCAACATCAGATAAGACAACCTTTGTGTTAATAGGGCTTACATTATAATGTGGAAGGCCTATTAAATTATAGATATCTAATGGATAAGTGCCAAAGGATATTATTTTATAATTAAAGTGGACATATAAATGGCTCTCAATATGGTTAAAGCATGCAACCAGAGATCATAATAGGTTATTATTGATCTTCATGTCATATTGAGGCATTTGCACCAAGCCTTTGAGTTCACATTGATCTATCCAATCAACATAAGATTTTGGATGATCCACCATCTGGAGGAATTCTAGACAATAGATTCTTTAAAATCAAGTTCTAGATCCTTGTTTTAGTTTTTGTGGATGTGGAATCCATTGAAACTTTGTTGTAGAATCTGAAGTAGTACTAGGTAAGCTTGAAAAAAAAGGTAGGAAAAGAAAAACCTCTAAGTAAAGTGTGAAAATGAGTGCATTTTTGAGTTATTTATAAGCTGTGAGGTGAACTAGAACAACTGGTTGGTATGATTGATGATAAATTGGGTATATTATCACTCAACAAAATTAGGTTGCTCAACAACATGATGATGCAATGCATCATAGCATTGTGTAGAAGTATGGTATTGCACAACAACATGGTATTGGGTAGTAGTATAATAATTTATAATGATGGTATGATTGTGTGAGGAAGCATGATGTCAGGTGGTAGCACAAAACTAAGTAGAAGGATGTTTTCACATGGTAGCATGATGGTGTGTAATACCATATTATTGCATAATAAAATGTTTTAAGGTGACACCATGCTATCATATGATTATGCAAGGAATAATGATGTTGAATGTTATCACAACACTAGGTAGAAGGATGTTATCACATGGTAGCATGGTTGTGATTGGCACCATGTTGTCATGTGATAGTATGTTAATAGGTGGAACCATGCTATCATGTGATAACATGGTGTTGGGTTGTACCATGTTTTCATTCAATAACATGTTGTTGGGTGGCACAATGTTGTCATATAGAATCATAATTCTATATGTCATGAATTTGTCAAGCATCATTATTATACTATGTGTAAATATGGTGTTTGGAAGTAGTATGGTGTTGAGTAGTAGTATAATGATGCTTAGGAATATGTTATCATGTGATAACATAGTGTTACCCAGTAGTGTGTTGTTGTGAGATAGTATAATGTTGCTTGGTACTATACTACCCCTAGGTACCATATTGTCACTCAGTGGTACAATGTCACCTGATGGCATAATGTCACTTGATAGCATAATGTTGCATAGAGGTATGTAACCACTTAGTATCATGTTTCTTCCCAGTGCCATGGTGTATAGTTTTGAGTGAAATCACCCCTATCTCTAGTATAAAAATGACATCCAACAACATAATGTCACTTGGTATCATAATTTCAACCATCCACATAATGTCATGTGGTGGTATGAAGTGACCCAACACCATGCTACCACTCGACACTATAATACATAGTGATATGTATAGTGTCACCCCAGGCTCTGGTCAGATGCTTTCAAGCTATTGTCTAGAAAATAAAAAAGTCAATTTTTTCCCTCCTGTAAAAACTTATATTTTCCAAAGCCATGAATCTAATTTGTCTAAACAAACCTAGGGGATTTCCATTATGGCCTCATAAAATTAACCCTCCTAATATCCAAGTCATAATGAAATTACATGTGTCAAGTTTGAGATAAGTAGTGTTAAATCAAGAGTTACACATCATTGACATGTTTCTCATCTTTATTTAGTATGTTTTATTCTTTCTTCATTAATATTTCACTTTTATCTTTTAATTTTTCAATTGCATGTATGTTTACAACCATTTGATTAAATTTTTCATACATCCTATCTTGAATTAGTATGATCAATTTATTTTCATTTTTTAGTTTTATCTTTACTTATATACTTATCAATGTGATTTAGTATGATTGATTAACTTAATTTATTTGTTTTTATACCATTGGTTTTTCATGATCTTTCCATTTTATTCTATTTTTTTCATAATTCTTGACATGATATAGTGTGATTTTGTTTTGTTTTAACTTGGTGTAAATATTTTACATGGTTTAAAAACATTTTTCACCCTTTTTACCATCTTTGGTTTATTATATTAAGTCATCTTTTGTTATTACCTAGTTCCCATCATGATATAGTGTGTAGTATATTTGTTTTTGATTACTTATACTTTTCCAACTCAATTTTTTCTTTTTATTTTTAACCATGCATGTGTATCACATAAAGAAAGAAATGAAAACACACATCACATATTTCCCATATCATATACAAAAAAATATAAATACATGTGATAGAAATAAATATATACATGCATCAACATCCACATCTAAGTATAACTCATGAGATCAATATAATTGTTAAAATAAATATATATACCATCATGTGTTTTATATAAAATATAAAATATAATATCTTCATCTCTAAGGCTAGGCTCCATCATGTTTATCTTATGGCCTATCCACACTACCCATATATGCCTATGATAGTCCCCTCTAAATAGTAAAACATAATGAGGCAATCTAGGATCTCAAACTAGCCACCTATGCATATATATTATCCACCTAGGCTTGCACCTGTCTAAGCTAAATAGTGGTTTCCATGTGCACCACTCTCTCCTATGTCAAGGTGTGTTAAGCATGTACCTATCCCTATCCAACCCTTTTTGGTGGTTTTATCCCATCACTGCATGCCTATAACTACCTTGTATCCTCTCTCACTAGTCTAAACTAGCCAATTTGGGTTGGGGTATATGGAACCATAATATCATCTAATGTGGTGGGGTGATGTGAAGCTAACACCCCATCCAAAATGTCATGTTGCATAGACATACTAGGGATTTCCATCTGATCTCCTCCATCATATCATTTACAAAACCAAAACTAGATAGGAATCAGATCGCATATAAACCTCAAAATC
Organism: Torreya grandis; assembly: GCA_037957365.1. Classification (NCBI taxonomy): domain Eukaryota; kingdom Viridiplantae; phylum Streptophyta; class Pinopsida; order Cupressales; family Taxaceae; genus Torreya; species Torreya grandis. Next base: position 901,939 of record JARHVA010005556.1, read on the forward strand.
ATTTCTATATGATAACCTAAATACAAGTAATATCCTATATCAAAAACTTAGATAAAATATTAAATTCCTACTAGTGTTGGTGCCACTAATCATGGTATCTCCATCTGCTCACCCACCAAGCACCTCCTTTTTAGGTCACCTCTACACTAGTGTAAACCTTAGAGTCACCACTAAAGTGTATCATGATCCTCTCCTCAAGGGTGCCTCTATGGACCAACTATGTCCTAGAGTAGCTATTGGGTCCCCCTATATAGAAACTTGTGCTTACATATCCTCACACTAATAGTGCCTCTATCTTTAATGAGGATATGGTGGTCATTTTTTCCTCTACTGTGGTGCCTACTGTTCACATGCATCCACATACATTACATCTCCCCCTACTAGCTCCACTACCACTTATTATAGTTCTTGACCAATCCATGGTCTAGTATACCAAATTCTAATCACTGGAATCTACTGTAGGTACCCCTCTACCTCCCCTCCCTCTTATATATCTAGCTTGGTGTACCTAATAAGAAGGAACTGCTAGAGGGGCTACTATATGGGGGAGTCTAAATTATCATGGTAAGTGTGCTACTGGATGAGGCTCCACCCATGACATGTAGTGGCCCATGATCTACACCCATGCTAACCCTTTAACTATAGTTAACCAATTAGGCCATATAGCCATTATGTGTGTATAAAGCTAGCACACAATCTTCCCTCATATGATAGTATGAAATGAAAGCACATGGGGAATTACATATACTACATGATCCTATGTCCACCTCAACACTTGAGGCAACCTATCATCGACCACATGCGGAAACCTAGTTGGCTGATACATTGGGAACCTCTTATATACACATGTGCTCAATAAAACCATAGACCTCATGGTATTATACCTTATAGACAACACATCATACATATAATGCATGATATGGACCTAGATGATATCCCCAAAATCATAGATCACTCCCTGATCTAATATAGACTAACACAAGGCTATCACATATAATGGTACATTACCATCTAATTTGTGACACAACACTTATATTATCACAAGTATTATCACCACCTTACACATGTCTAAAATGGCCACAATCTAAAGATAAAAAAACTCACACTCAACCTATGGTGAATCCTATCTAAACATGTATCCCATTATACTAATGCTCATCTTTCATCCAAATCCCTTGGTCTATTAGTAATCATCAATTTCTCACTTAAAGGAATCCTAAGAAATACATATACATCCTCTAGAGTGATACCCACCTCAATGGTGTCCTCATCCACCTCCCATCAAAAAGTGTTAGTCAAGTATTCTAATTATCCTAGGAACATGACAATAAGATCAACATTTAATTATATCTATCTCATCTCCATAATGCCATCAAAACCCAAGGTTACTAGCCAATCTTTATCTATGTCAATCAAATGATCCAAAAAATTTGGCAACCATGATGAATATTTAAAGTGCCAATATCACTAGCATCTATAAAAAATATCAAACAATAAAGGATGTATTATATCTCCATTTCATAAATATTTAAAATACAATCTTAAAATTTCTAAAATTAATTACTTAATTAGTTGATTTGATTTAGTTTCCTAAGCTTTCTTCTTTTCCTACATAATCAGCCGATTTGATACTAAATCACCTTATTCCCATGTTATTTCATAACATTATCCCATTTGATACTAAACTAGCCCTTAATCATTCCAACTAAATTGGCCTATTTGATACTAAATCGACCCTCCTCTAGTTTTACCATACTATATCAACCATGTGGTATATAGTCGACCCTCTTTGACAAACTATATTAGCCATTTCTTACCAACTATATCAACCCTTTAGTATGTAGTTGGTCCTCTTTTACTTTCAAACTACATTGGCCCATTGTTATGTAGTCACCCACCCATAGAAATACTATGTCATCCTAATGATACGTAGTTTTCCTCCTATTTTTTGCTCACCTTATGAACTAAGTCAACCAAGTCGACTCTATTATTTCATTGTGATGGCTTTTTGACCATTTACCATAAATACCTTAGGCATTTATTGATCTAGATTTTTCCTACCTAGTACCCCATTCTACACCTAGTCTACTTAAAAATTTACTAGAGTTAGTTTTGGTGTTTATATTGTTCCTACAATTCAGTTCTCTACCTCTAGCTCAATTTCAAATAAAATTACTCAAAAAATTAAAATTCACAATTACTTACCTATGTTGCGCTCGTTGTAACCACTAGGTGTCCTCACCATTTTAGTAATTATCTCTTACCATGATATCTCTCTAGTCTCAAATTTGGCCTCTCAGAACTCTATTTTTTTAGAATAGTAAAAATAAAAAAAGAATTATTTTTCACCCTATTTATATTTACTATACAAATTTCTTTACTTGTCAAAAATTTACCACCAAATTATGTTTTTTAAGCATATATTTGTTTCTAATAGATGTTTTTATAAACCATAATATGTTTTATAATCTTGTCATCGTAGAGAATATTTCTAAATATTACATGTACATTTTGAAAAAAATAAAAAAAAAATTTCTATTTTGCTAACTTCTATAGGTTCACCTAATGTTCCCTACATCAGATACGTTCACATTTATTTCACTCCATTCCTTATCTACATCACTAAGGTAAGTAAAGGCACCTATTTTTTAATTCTATATTTTCATTTATCTTATTTTATTATTACTACAAGCTATTTAACTATATCATTGTGTGTTGCTATATTCTTTTCCTGAAGCATCATCCCTTATTACACCTACATGACACATGATGAGCTTCAAGTGGGGCATATGTCTACACATAATATTTTCAAACTTTATCAATTATTGATGCTTTATCTCTTTGTAATAACCCATCGAGTCTCAATATCTTTGAGTGTACACCTTAAAAGGTGCATCAAGAAAGGGGTGGGTAGACCATTGGTGCTTCACAAGATTGATGTCCCTTATACCACCACTTTCTATCTACACAACCATCTCCTAAAACACTTACCTAAGCCTTGTATATTCTCTTGCACACTCCTCTAATATTTTACCACCTTCATCAGCCCCTTCCTAAGAATAAAACCCTTTTTGATGGTTTATGTTACATTGTCAACCCCATTAACCATGTACTTAAATTGATAAAAACATATTAGCATCTAGGTTAGCCCCTAGTGGACCTAAACCAAAACCTAAATTATTTTTATCAATAGTGATATAGATTAGATTGGGATGACCCTATGGACTAAACTTTTAGAAAGGTTTAGGGTTGGATTAAACTATATATACACATTAATTTCCATCATTTATAGAATATAAGAGAATAAGAAGAATATTATATTGTGCATATGCTTATCCACCATTCTAATTGAGGATCATAGCTTTGGGTTTTAATAATTTCTTTGGAGATATGGATGTTGTCATATGGAGAATCCTTTTAGATGCATAGAGAAGATATGTATCCTAGAGCTAAATTATCCTTGCTATCTTTACATACCACAAAAACATCTTGTGAAGAATTTTAGCTAAGGGAAAGATTGAGGCTCAACGGGTTCATCTTCAAATATAAGTATTCTTAACTTTCTTCATCCTTTGTAAGAGTAAATAGATTTGCATTTGTACTTCTCTCCCATGAATTAGGGTTTTACCTATACATATCTTAATTAATATTCTCCTATGCAAGTTTACTTTTTATGTTTATTAGATCCACTTTATTTCACAAGCTTTGGTGATCTCTAGATTATATTTTACTTTGCTTATCATTTACTTAGTGAATATGAAAACATAAGACCTAGTTAGGGTTATTACATAGTGTTGCTTGACTAGAGGCTTTAGAACCCTCTCTAATGATGTTATTATAGTAATAAATTCCATGGTTAGTTTTAGTAAATCCATCTTGATCATGACCTCAATTATCTAATGTATCAACACTCGGAAGTGTAAGTAGGATTTATTTTCTCTAACCTAGATTGATTAATAGGTTAGTTATATTTCCCTTTATATAAAGATTGTATATTAATTTCCCATTGTGGGAGGATTAATTGGGTTTTATGTATGGGTTGAGTGTATTAAATTATAGTCTCACATAATAGCTCTCCTAAGGAATTCTTTAAGGCCTATTTAATTAGTGTATCATGAAGTGTAGGCTATATTATTTTAGAGCAGTCTACTCCACCATATTGAGGTAGTGGGTTGATTGTATACATTGTTTTCTTCTTTCCATTCTTCATTGTTACCATAGTAGTGTCTTGAGAAGAACTGTAGAGAGACATTGGTAAATCCAATTGAGTAGATGATACATGAAGCTGAGGGATTTCCATTATTCCCCTAGTTTTCTTAGTTATTTTCCCTTTAGTCTTTAGGGGTGGTGGGATAGTGGTGGAAGAAACCCTAGTGGAAATATGATGGATGGACATAAAATATAAAATTGGAGGAGGTGAAATAGATGGGAGAGTAGAAATAATAGGGTTAGATGATGTATCCTCCACATTTGGAACAACCAAAGATGGTTGGACCTTAGGCTAAGAGGAAATGACCTGTACCTTGGGCACCAAATGGGGAATGTGACCACTAAGACTAAGTGACACAAAATCAAAGGAACTAACAATCAAAGGAAAAACATAAGACATAATGGGAGTAGTATAAATCAAAGGGGATACTTCTTCACCTAGTTTTTCTTGATGTAATGATTATTTCCCTTTGGTGTCTTAAAGGTTTAAAACTTTAACTCTTTGAATATCCTCCTCCTCATCTTTAGATTCACCTATTAATACCTCTCCTAATGGCCCTTCTATTGATAGTGCCTCGATAGCTAGACTTTATGGAGGGAAGTAGGCCCTTGGATTCCTCTTGTAATAGATAGTGACTTTCTTAGTAGTGGAAGATTCCTATTGTGTTTTTATGGTTAAGGTAACCATAGAAATAAACTCATGGATTTATGTAGAAATTGGCTAAGTAGGTCCATCTAAATATGAAGAATCAAGGCAAATGGGATCATCATGTGCTCCCTCAAGTGAAGTATTAGGCACTTCAAGCTCTTTATTTATAGATTTTAATGTTAGAGGGGGGTTTGTGAAGGTTTTACTTGTTATTTTGATGGTTTGGAGGACCTATTGACCAAAAAATATAAGGTGGATATCCCATCCTCATGTGGTGGGAGTATAGTGTGTTCATCTACAATTGAGATAGATGTATTTCCTTGAATTATTTTTACGATGTCCTTAACCAACCCAACTATTTTTGCCTATTATTTGACATGGGAATCATCCTTGGAATTGAGGGACAAGAAGTCATGATCATTTGGCTCATCCTTCTAGTGAATACCAAGGCTTATAATGTGTTTTATACTTGAACATGAGGATTTTAGTCCTTATATGGTAGCATGGATTGTGATTAATACTCCCTATACATGTCATATTCATTGATGTTATTTTGATTTACATAACACATACTACCATTCATGAGGTCAGATCCATGAAAGGAGCTCTTCTTCTTTTTGTGCATATATTTATCTATTCCCCACGATAATTGGTAGGCAATTTATTTTTCTTCTAGTTTGACTTGTACATATTTTTAGATGTGTATGGATGATACCTTATGGCCTATGATGATAATTATAGTGTAGTCTAGGTATAACCAATAATCTCCATTGATCAAAAACATTTTTACAATGATTTTGGATATCCTAGGTAAAGGGTACTCATGCATGTCCATCCATACCTAGGGGTATATATCTTCTATAATGTGTGTGATGTTCTAGGTGTATGTGTATATGTGCATGAAGGAATATGAATCACATATAATATTTTTGATAAATTTAGGAGATGGGCTATACAGTGACCCATTGTGTAATTAAAATGTTCCAAACACAAACTCAAAAAGATAAGACATCATTTAGAAATGACATCCATGGGGCCTCTTATCCTTTTGAAATACATGTTTTTGCAGCATTACACTAATTACCTCACCTAGAGTGAATGTGAACTTTGAGGTCATCAATAAGTCCAATAATGGAACCCACTCAATGTGGAAGAATTATATGTTTTAGTAACTATATAACCCATTCAATATGGTTATCATAATACATTTTACCATCCTAAACTTGGTCACAGGCACTAATGACATCTCTTTAAGATTGATGGTCTCCCCAGGAGACATCTAACTACTTAATGTTTTCTCAATTGACCTCTCCTTATTATATGAGACTATCCTATGTAAATCATAAATAGCATCTATGATGGGGAGATATAAATACCTTTTAAATTTATCCCATAAGATGTACATTATGATGGTCTTATGATCTAAATGGTGAAAGAACATGCCTTCAATCAATTTCCTAGTGAATAACAAGTCGCATACGATATCTATGCATGACGTGACCTCCAAATTTGCTATTAAGAAATGAAGTCCTTGAAATTTTAATGGGAGGATATATAAAACCAATTATAATTGTGTTAGATTCAAATTATCTTCTTCAGTATGTGCATCAACCTAGTGAATCACCTCCCACAATGTTGAATAATTATTTGTCATTATTGAATATTATGGGATCAACAACTATGTCTTTATACTCTATAAAATCCTTGATGTAGAATATAGATGGGAGTAGGATTCTTTCAAATGTATTTTATTAGGACACCATTGATAATTTACATTGTTAACAATGTAATGGTTTTAAATTTAATAGATCAACTCTTTTAGATGCATTATATGATCAAAACATTGGTACCTAGGGCTTGTTATTAGGGAAGCTTTTGAGTTCAAATTTAGCTTGGGATAAATGGTTACATCATTTATTTATAATTAATTGATATATATTTTTTATTATATTCTATTTTATGCACCATTAATGTCTAATGTATATATCTTTGCTTTGTTTTTTCAATTCTAGCTTTAGCACTTCATTTGGTGGGTATGTCGTGTAGGCATTATTGATGATTAATAAGAGTGCCACATCATTACCTTTACAAAGTGTCATTTTGTCATTTATTTTTCTTTAATTTAATATTATATTAGGCTCTTGGTAGTTAGGATTTAGGATATTGTGTTAAAATAGTGTTTTTCACATGAACAAATATTCTAAATAAAATTCCCAAACACTTTGATAGAAGACCAAAATGATCCAAAAAAAATTTCTAAAAAATTTATCCAAAGACCAAATCCTTTGAAAAATTTCACCAAAGACCAAAATTCCAAAAAATAGAGTCCCAAACAAAAGTACAAAATGTTTTGTCCAAAGACCAAATCCTTCAAACACTTTAAAAATATTTTTGAACAATTTCACCAAAGACCAATTTCATGTCGAGTACTTTTGTTGAAGAGCTGATCCAAAACAATTATCTAAAGACAAAGGTTACAAAGTGCAACACTTATAAAAACATAGTTCTCAAAGAGAAAATGATGATGAATTTAATATATAGATAATAAATCTACTAAGGCCTCAATTAGCAAATATAAACTCTCAAAAAAATCCCTGAACAATTTTGCTAAAGACCAAATCCTATGAATAAAAAATCTGAAGAGTAATTTTGTGCCAAGATTTATATATGTGTGAAATGTTTAAAATTATTGAAGATAGGATTCCAAATAAAATTTTTGAACACTTTCACCAAAGACCAAAACATACATCGATCTTTCAAAGAGCATTAGTATGTTAACCCAAGTAAATAAAACATGTTCATAGGTTTTCCAAATGCTAAATTTAAGTGCAACAAAAATATTTCTATTTAAAATAATTTCAAGATAGGCTTAGACCTTTTTTAAAATAGAGTGGGTCCCTATTCTAGAAAAGAATGGGGGTATATTGGGTACAATAAAATACATATATAATACTACTTTCAAAAATTGGTATGGACATTAAGAGTTTATAGTAACACCTTTTGAGTTAACTATTGCACCTATTTCATCTATGAACTTAATGAAGAGTTTAATCAAGAATTTTATAGACAAATTTGTTCTATTTTTTATTGATGATATACTTTTTTGGAAAGTGTTTTCATTGATGTCAAATATTGATGTCATGTGTGCATTCATGTCAAAGGTAATGACAAAGTGGTGATGTCATGATGAAGATGAGTTTGAGCCTAAATTTGTGCAAGGTAGAATTTGGATGCATATGAGATAAGGTAAGTATTAACTAAGGCTTATAATATTGTATCTAGCATGTTGATGTGGTTTTAGGTCAAGGAATGTAGATAAGAATGTGAACAGTGTGTTGGCATAAGCTTGGTAGCCTAGAATGTAAGCATGTATCTTTAGTGTATGCTTGCATAGGAAGTTGATGAATGTTATAGATTATGATATCATGTTGCAGAGCTCCTATGGGGGTGTCAAGATTGATTAAATACTTATCAAAATAAATTGTGTTAATTCATTTTTTTAGTATGTTCATCTAGGCATAGTTGGTTCTATGGTATACAAATATGAGTAGGTAGTTTCTTGATGTCACCATTTCAATGTATAGATGAGTTAGGGGGAGTTGGTCATATGGGTGTGATCATATTAGTCCCAAGTTTCTATGTTTTAAGTTTTATGTTGTGAGGTTATTTATAGAAAAATATATAACTATGAAAATTTGGCTTCCCAGACAGATTGCAATGTTTTCCCATACTTAGAAATTTTTTCGAAAGGGGATCTAATAGTGTATTTTTAATCACATCACAATTACATGGTGCAAAATTAATCTGAGATTAAATGTCTAAGTTCAAGAAAAATTGAGTAAGCAATTTGATGGCATCATATTTCACATGTGTGAATGTTTAGGATCATCTTGATATATGGATGGATTCCCATATGAAATAAAATTACATGGTTTAAATTTCAAGACATGTGATTGAGTGTATAAAATGTTATTGAGGTTCAAAGTTGGCCTTCCAAGAAGATTGTAGTGGTTCTCAAACTTAGCTGAATTTACAAAAGGTAAAGACTAGGACCAGATAGGGATCTAATGGTGAGTAAGTGTTAGTATAGATGAAAATAAATGATGCATATTGAGTCAAATAGGTCAAAGTGTCTATTGTTTAAGTAGGTTAAAGTATAGGCTACTCTCAAATAGATTGATGGAGTGTGTTTATTCCAAATTGTCAGAAGCAATAAGATGATAACAAGTGATAAATGTTTAATAATGATCAAAGGTAAAGACTAGGCTTATTTTGAGGAATATTGATGACCTACATTTGTTCAAGCTATGAGATGGCATGAGATGATGACAAAGTGTTCGATGCTTAACTATGACTATTGGCATTAAAATTAACAAAGGAAAAACCAATGATAAGTATTTTGATCATATCATTTGATCTAGGAAAAATTACAAGATGAAGTAAAAATAAAAGTTGTAGAGGACTTCAAGATGAGTTCAATGAATCTATTTATAAGGTTTGAATGTTTGTATGGTAAAAGTAATTTAGATCTAAATTTTAACGTGTGTTTGACAATGTACTACAAGTGATCTGAGAAGGATATTTGAGTTATTCTTGATGGTATTTAGATGTTTTAAGGGGACTTAGATATTGGAGAGTTTTTTGTACTATATAAGGATGATATATATGGATTTTGGAGGTCTTACCAATCTATATTTAGTATGAAAAAATTCTTAGAAGTTGATTTTGTGTTTATTCATGTTCTTGTGTAAAAGGATAATGTTTAAGTAGATTGAGTATATGTAGAGGTGTGTAATGATGGATATGATCATTTGAGAATGTAAAATGGGTGATGTGGAGTGGACCTATGCATATGGGAGTATTCATATTTTTATAATTTTCTTTTTGAAGTGTTAAAGGGGTGAATAGATCTCCATGAGACTTATAAGGGCTACAAAGGTCTAATTGAAATGTGTAGCTACTTAAGTGTGACCCATGGATGCTACAGTTAATCTATGTGGATGGTATTATTATATGTTATATGTCTTATGAGATAATACAAGTATTATGGATGACCTAGAAGATAATAATCATGAAGGATATATAAAAGGTGAAATCAAAGGTAATTGTTATGGACTTGAGAGAAGAGTTGTGTGTGTGTGTGTGTGTGTGTGTGTGTGTGTGTGTGTGTGTGTGTGTGTGTGTGTGTGTGTGTGTGTGTGTGTGTGTGTGTGTGTGTGTGTGTGTGTGTGTGTGTGTGTGTGTGTGTGTTGTGGAGTGAAGGAATGAAGAAAGGGTGTGTACCCAATTAATGGGTTATAGATAAGAGTAGGTTGATGACTTTTGTGTATGAACTATAGGTCACATTTATAATGTTAGAATAATTCTCTTGTAGGTTTGAATATAAATGTTGAATGAAGAGGTATAGAGTGATCCAAAAGGATGTTTTAGATGCCTTAAGAGTGAGAAAAGGATAGATGATTTTTGTGTGAGATTGGTGGTTGATTAAAGAGGTATATTATTGTTTGATCTGTGTGTATAACCATTTGGTCATATTTTTTAAGATTTGATAGATTTGTTGCTAAGAAGTGTAGAGTGATCTAAAAGCTAGTTTTGGATGTTTGTGAGTGTGTGAATAAGTGAAGGGGGAATATGTTTTTATGGTGGCTCCATCATATTTTTAGGTAATCAATGATTAGGAGATTTTCATATCATAGGTATTCAGAGGGTGATCAATATATAGGTTATAATTACTTGACCATCCAAGGGGTAGGTGTTCCTTATGAAATAGGGGTTTCACTAAATTTAGGTTAGAAAGACTATACCATCCTAGGGGTAGGTGTTCCTTATGGAGTAGGTATTTCATTAAATTCTAATCAGAAGGACTTGACCATCCTAGAGGTAGGTGCTCTTTATGGAATGGGTATTCCACTAATGTCTTATGTTTGTAATACCTTATAGGATAATTAGTACATGTGTTTATAGGTTTGAGAGTGATTTTTATTCCCCATGAGGGTTTCCCACATTAGATGTGTTATGATGTGCTTTTATTATTCATGCTTTATATGTGGTCTCCTCAATTTTGATGGTAATATAACTACATATGATTATTGTGTTGATTCATGAATGTCAATGAATGAATGATAAGTGATCTAAAAGTGAAAGATTGGTTGAATAATTCACCATCCCTTATTAATCATCTTCTAACTCTAATAATTGGTATTAGAGTAGGTCTTTAAGAGGAACCTTAATAGCTTGAAAGAGATCCTAAGTAGCATAAGATGGCTAAGCAGTGGAAAAAATAGAATCAATAGTGGAAGGCTATGATCAAGGTACTTCAAAAGAAGATATATACATTGTAGAAAGATGCCAAAGAGGATGAGAAAACTATTAATGATCTTAAGATTTAGGTAGAAGATGCCAAGGCAAGTTTGAGTTCAAAAGAGGAAATTTGTTCAAAAGAAAAGGACATCATGTATGATGAAGAATTTTTCCATGACAATGGATAAGAATAAGTGTTTTATGACAGGAAAGAAGAATAATCATATCTAGAAGTTGAATTCAGAAAGAGGAATCACAAGATGAGGTATGTGATCAAAGGTCTTGAATCACAAGTTAGTTCTCTTGAGGAAAAATTGTTAGGTAAGACCAAGAGAGATGATAAGAAGTATCAATATCTAATCAATTCTCTTCAATAGAAAACATGTAGATTGAAGGATGACATGGATAAATAATATAAGGATGTCATTAAATATCTTAGAAGTTAATTAGAGGTGTCAAATGGTAGCCTAAAATTAAGAGAAGATGAGTGTAGATATCAGAATATTTAGTTAGAAGAATCCAATACCAAGGTGATTTCAAATCAAGGTGAGCATGATGATTTGAATACTAATTTTGATTCTTTGAGAGTATAGCTTGAATAACTCATTAAAAAGTTGGACAAGTTGGAAAAGGAACATGTACATCTCGAGAAAGCTAAAAAGAATGGAATATTTGAAAGCAATACAAGAAGGCCTGTTAGATAAATAAATGTTTCAAGGTATGCTAGTTTATTCCATGATCATTGTTATACATGTAATTAGTATCTTCATAGAGCTAAGGACTATAGAAGAAAGTCAATCAAGTATGGACATTCATGGAGCTATGATAGAAAAAAAATTTGGCCAAAGATTGATCATAGTTCAAATCTATCAAAAGGTATGAATGATGTTATTTATTTCATTTCTGATAAGAATGGTCATATTACTAGACTTTGTCCTAGTAAATTTGATAATCCCTCAAGTCATTTGAAGAAGGTAGATACTCCTAGAAAGTGTATTAAAAGTCAAAACATGATGTGGAGACCTAACACAGTGAAGGTTAGTCCTATTGAGTTTAAGGATCAAAACTATGATACTGTAGATAAAGAATTAGTTTTGGAGGTTTCTCAAGAGCATCAAGGAAGCTTGATATCAATCGAAATGGATGGAGAAGAAGGTGGATGATCTAAGAATCAAGTTAGTTATACCATTCAAGGCCAAGGAGAATCTAAAAGAAGGATCTCAATCTAATGATTTATTTGTTATAGTTGAAAAAAATTTAGGTAAGGAGTTTCATGATTTCCAATAGTTCTTATTGTTTGATTTCAAATAGGAGAAGGTGTTAGTTGAAGAGATATGTCAATAAACTATGTTTTCGTCATGCATTGTCAAGGAAGCCAAATAAGAGATGGATGCCAAGAAAGTTGTTTCAGTCAAGAAAATGAAGAAGAAGAAGAATAAGGTTCTTCAATCCTAATATAAGGACTAGTATACTCCTCTATTCTAGTTCATTGTGATGTATAAATGTCTTTGTTGTGCTTCATGAAGACATTTCTCAGTTTGAAGAAACATGTGGTATTTTAAGGGTGTTTTCAGTTTGGAGGGTTAGATTGAAGGCTTCCAAGTGGAAAAATAATATTTTTGAGTTTTCAAGATGATATTTTTCATAGAAATATATATTGAACTTATTCTAGCATGCTTCAGGTGGTTTTATGTTTTGAATGTATGTTAAAGTCAAATTGGAGATTTTTGAGTGCTCTTGGTTTTCTTAGTTTTTGGCTTAAGGGAAAATAGGCCTAAAATGGGTTATAGGATGTATGGGTTCCCAAAAGTATGGAATCTCAAATATTGGTCTATAAGTGTGTGATTTTTTTCTCTAGGTGTGCAATAAGTTTCAGAGGTGGGCATTGACAAGAAGGAAGTTTGTTGACCCTATTTGTTTTGAGATTCTAGAGTTTTGGGCTATGCTAGAAAAGTGGTTTGCCTTATAATTTGAGTTATGAGGCTTATTAATTGGTTAAATGGGATAAATGGATTATCAAATCAAGATTCATAAATATTTGATAGATTATGGTTTTCCAATTATTTAAGTTTTTGTCAAGATGGAGGCCTAATTAGATATAAGGTTTGTGAAGGAAGTATGTTGAATAGGATGATATAGGTAATGAAAATTTGTGTGATTGAGAGGGAATATTAAATTTATAAATATATTAATTTCAAGGTCTTGAAGGTGTGTCTACTAAAATTTATGTGATTTTTAAATTCCAAGTAGGGATACAAAGAGTCTAGACAAGCCTAGAAAGAAGAAAAGTGTTTTTTGATCTATTTCTCCAAAAGAACATGGTATGAGTGTTTTAATGAAAGTTTTATGGTTGATTTAGAACATATATAATATTTAGTGTGTGTATTAAAGATAATTTGGTACTCTTGGAGATGTTTTGAAAGTGAGAGTATGAAAGCAGAGTGGTGTTGTTTGTAGATCCAAAGTAGTATAGTGTTCTAATTTTGATATTTTCATGTTGTTGAGGCCATGAAGGTTTTATAATAAGTTTTTTACATGATATTTGGTTATAAATATCAATGGGGAGTCTTTTAGGCTGGAATAAGGAGCATGGAGTTAAGGGGAGCTAACACAGATGGCTTAAGAAGTTTATATGATCAAAGGGGGACCTAGATTTTTTACTCTATCAGGTCCAAGGATCAAGAAGGATTAGAGTAGAGGTGCTTGATATAGGATGAATGGAATGCATTTATATTGTTTATTCTTGAGGTGGATTGGGAGAGAAGACTACTAAGCTTGTGTGGCGGTTCTTTATGGTGTGTAGATATGTGAAGATGCTCAAGATGTGTAATAACTCAAAGATCTTAGGGTGAGTCCCTCTTATTTTTCTCAATCTGATTTCAATTATTTTTTGGTGTTCATGTGTGTTTATTCCTCATTTATAGTAGTGAATTATAAAATAAGAGTTTTGTCATGATGCGTGGTTGAGAATTACAAGGTAGTATGCATAGATTTATGGGGAGCTAACTCATATAGTTTGAGTGACTTGTGGATCCATGCTTGATGTAATGATAAGCATTTGTGAGATGCTCTAGTAATTGAGAAAATGTGTTGAGTATTCATTCATAATAAAAGGGATCTTATGATTAATGTAGGTTAACAGTTCTTAGGATCATAAAATCCTAAGTTTACATTGTTGTATGTTAAAAGGGAGAGGAATTATTTCATATGAGTTATGTAAGTATCCTAAGCACATAGAAATTTATTTGAATACATTCATGATGTTAAAAGGAGTTTGGTGGATATTTATTCCACTTTGTCATTAATTCTAAATGGGGAGAAGGAAAAGAATAGGTTTCCAACAATGACAAAGGAGGATGTTGTTGGTAAGTGTTGTCATTGATGTCAAAGGTAATGATAAAGTGGTGATGTCATTATGATGATGAGTTTGAGCCTCAAGTTGTACAAGGTAGGATTTAGATTCCTATGAGCTAAGGTAAGTATTGTTTGAGGTTTATCGTATTATATATATCATGTTGATGTGGTTTTAGGTCAAAGAGAGAAGACAAGCATGTGAATAGTGTGTTGGCATAGGCTTTGTATCTTAGTATGTAAGAATGGATATTTAGTATATTCTTGGATAAGAAGTTGATGAATGTTATATATGATGATATCATGTTATATTGGTCATATGGGGTGTCAAGAGTGCTTAAATGATTATGGCAATGCATGGTGTTTGTCTAGTTATTTATTATGTTCATCTAGGCATAGTTGGTTTTGTGGCATAAAAATATAAGTATAAAGTTTGTTGATGTCACTATTTACACATATGGATGAGCTAGGGAAACTTGTTCATATGGGTGTGATCACATTAGTCCCAATTTTTTATGTTCCAAGTTTTAGTTCATGAGGTTATGTATAGAAAAATATATAATTGTACAAAGTTGGCCTCCCAAGAAGGTTGCAATGTTTTCCCATAATTAGCCAAATTTTCAAAGGGATATCTAATGGTGCATGTTTAGTCACATCATATATATATGGTTTAAAATTAATCTGAGCTTAAATGTCTAAGTTTAAGTAGAGTTGAGTAATTAGTTTGATGGAATCATATTTCACATGAATGAATGTTTTAAGAAGATATTGATATATGGATGGATTACCCTATGAAAGAAGATCATATGGTTTAAATTTTAGGACATGTGATTAAGCATATAAAAATTTATTAAGGTTCAAAGTTGGCCTTCTAGGTAGATTGCAATGGTTCCCATACTTAGCCAAATTTTCAAAAGGTATAAACTAGCACTAGATAAGGATCTAACGATGAGTGGGTGTTTGTATAGATGCAGATCAATGATGTGTTTTGAGTAAAATAGGTCAAAGTGTCTGATTTTTAAAGTCTAGTTTAAAGTCTAGGCTACTCTCAAAGAGATTGATGGAGCGCATTTGTTCCAAATTATCAGGAAGTAGTGAGATGATAACAAGTGCTCAATGTTTAATAGTGAGAAAAGGTAAAGACCAAGATTATTTTCATGAATATCAATGATGTATATTTTTTCAAGATATGATAGGGTACAAGATGATGACAAAGTGCTCAATGTTTAACTATCACTGTTGGCATTTAAATTAACAAAGGAAAAACCAATACTAATTATTTTGCTCATATCTTTTAATCTAGGATGAATTTGAAGGTGTAGTAAAAATCAAAGTTGTATAGGACTTAAAGACACATATATTGAATCTATTTATAAGGTATAATTATTTTTACATTCAAATTTATTGATATTTGAATTTGATTATGTTTGACCATGTTATACAAGTAACCCAATAAGGATATTTGAGTTGTTCTTGATGGTATTCATATGTTTCAAAGGGATTTAGCTATTAAAGAGTGTTGTATACTCCATGAGGATGATATATTTGGATTTTATAGGTTTGAAAAATCCATATTCAATTAAAAAAATGCTTAGAAGTTGATTGTGTGTTCATTCATGGTGTTCTTGTGTATAAGGCTAATGTTTGAGTAGATTGAGCATACATAGAGTTGTGTAATGATGACTATGATTAGTTGAGGATGTGTATGGTGTCATGTGGATTGGATATATGCATCTGGAAGTGAACCTATGTTTATAATTTACTTATTGAAGTGCTAAAGGGGTGAATAGGTCTTCATAATACCTATAAGGACTACTAAGGACTAATTGAAAGGTGTACCTACTTATGTACGACCCATGGATGTTATAGTTGATTTGAAATGATTGTATTGAGATATGTTATATATATTAAGGTTTAATAAAATTATTATGTTTGACCTAGAATATAATAATCATGAAGGGTATATAAAATGTCAAATCAAAGGTGATGGTTTATAGACATGAGAGAAGAGGTGTATGTGTGTGTGTGTGTGTGTGTGTGTGTGTGTGTGTGTGTGTGTGTGTGTGTGTGTGTGTGTGTGTGTGTGTGTGTGTGTGTGTGTGTGTGTGTGTGTGTGTGTGTGTGTGTGTGTGTGTTTGTGTTGTGTAGTGAAGGAAATAAGAAAGGGTGTGTATCTATTGGATGGGTTATAGACAATAGTAGGTTGATGATTATGTGTATGACCTATAGGTCATATTTTTGATGTTAGAACGGTGCTCTTGTAGGTTTGAATATTGAGGATGAATGAAAAGGTATAGAGTTATCCAAAAGGATGTTTTGGATGCCTTGAGTGTGAGTAAAGGATAGATGATGTTTGTGTGAGCTTGGTGGTTGATTTGATATTTAGATCAGAGTGTGGTCTATGTGTATGACCATTTAGTCATATTGTTGAGAATGTGACAAAGTTATTGCTGAGAAGTGTAGAGTGATCTAAAAGGTGGTTTTGGATGTTTGTGAGTGTGTGAAGAAGTGAAGGTGGATGTGTTTGTAAGGTGTCTCCATCAGACTAGCAAGAAATCATTGATCAAGAGATTTTCATATCATAGGTGTTGGGAGGATGCTCAACATCTAGGTTAGAAGGACTTAACCATTCTAGGGGTAGGTTCTCCTTATGGAATGGGTGTTCCGCTAAAGTCTCATGTTTGTAATACCTTATAAGACAAGTATTCCATGTGTTTTTAGGTTTAAGAATGGGTTTTATTCCCCATGAGGTTTTCCACATTAGATTTTTTGTTATGATGTGTTTTTCTTATTCATTCTTTATATGTGGTCTCCTTCCTTTTGATGGTAATCTAGTTACATATGCTTGTTGTGTTGATTCATGAATGTCAATGAATGAATGATAAGTGATATGAAAGTGAAATATTGGTTGACTAATTCACCCCCCCTCCATATTAGTCATATTTTACCTCCAACAATAATGATATATTCTAATAATGTAGTTAAATATGAATAACATTTGTATTTAGCATTGCAAAGGCTAAGTTAATATAGGTTATTTAATAAACTATGTAAATGTGACTTATTTCAAACAAAGATCCACTATCTAGGTCATTTTATTTTTAAGTCTCATATTTTTGTTAACTTAACAAATATTAAATCTATTCAAGAGAGTCTTACTCCTAAAAATTTGCATGAAGTCCATAGTTTTATGAGACTAGCTAGTTATTATAGAAGATTTGTTGATTTTTTTTAATAAATTGGATAACCCAATAACTTATTTATAAAAGAATGGTAAGATGTTTGTTTATAATTTAGAGTGTAAATAAACTTTCCTAAAGCTTAGAGATATATTGACTTCAACACATGTACTTGTTATACTAGATCCAATTGGAAATTTTGAAATATGGGCTAATACATCCAAAGAAGGCTTGGATGGTAGGTTAACTCAAGATGTTTCAATTATGGCTTATGATTCATGGAAACTAAAATATCATGAGAATAATTATACTACTCATGACCTTTATCTTGTTTCCATTTTTCATGCTTTGAATCAATGGAAACAATTTTTGCTAGGTAAGTATTTTGAAGTAAAATCTAACCATCATCGCCTAGAATATTTATTTTCCCAAGATGATTAGATGGATATAATTTTTAAGTATTTTTGATATGACAATTTCATATATTAAAGGTAAGAAGAATCATATTGATGATGTACTTAGATGATGCATGTATCTCACTACCTTGTATGTTCTAGATTATAATTTCAAGACTAAAATTTTGGAACAACATTTTGATAAGTTTTCCAAGATGTAAGTAATACTTTGGCTGACAATCCTATTGAAAATAATTTTTTTGAAATTTTTATTGATTTTGATGGTTTAATTAGAGATAAAAAATATAATTTATGTATTTTATTTGGGTGACTTAAGGAACATTTTTCTAAAAGACGTGCATGTAGCACCTCATTTTTCTCATCCTAGTGTCAAGAAGATAATGCATGAATTAAAATTATTATATTAGTGATCTGGTATGAAACATAATTTTGTTGACTTTATGGTAAGATGTTTAGAATATTAGCATGTGAAAGCTAAACATTACCATCCATTAGGACTATTTTTCCATCATGATGTACCATGAGGTAAGTGGTTTGTGATCTCTTTGGATTTCATAGCTAGTTTTCCAAAATCTTGAAGTAAACATGATATTATTCTGGTTATGATAGATAAATTTACTAAATTTGTTCATTTCATTAATGAAAACTTAAATTATGTTGCATCTTTGTTTGTTTCATAGTTTGTGAAAGAAATTCTATGGATGTATGGCATGCATAAATTTATTATTTCACATAAAGACAAACTTTTTACTTCAAGGTTTTGGAAAACTTTGATTGCTATTTTGGTACAAAATGGAATTATAATTTATCTTATCACCCAAAAATGGAGGGTCAAATAGAAATATTAAATCAAGTTATGGAAGAAATGTTAAGAATATATGTGATGGATTAGGAAGGTAAATGGGAGGATTATTTACACCTAGTTAAATTTACTTACAATAAAACATATCATTCCTTGATTAAAATGGATCTTTTCAAAGCTCTATATGGATGAAATTGTAGAACACCACTTAGTTGGGAATGTTTTTAGAATACAACTATTACTAGTCCTAATGTTTTATAGGAGTATGATAGGTAAATAAAAATTATAAGGAAAAATCTAAAGGTTATCTCTAATAGATAAAATAGATATGCTAATTTAAAGAGGTCACCATTTGAATTTGAAGTTGGTGATAAAGTTATTTTGTGTGTTACACCACATAAGAATTTAATTAAGTTTGGAAAGTCTTCCAAATTAACTCCTAAATTTGTATTACCCTTTGAAATTTTGGAGAAATTTTGTATTTTTGCCTATCACCTAGCCATTCCTCCTTCATTATCTTAGATTCATGATGTTTTTCATGTTACTTTATCGATGAAGTATATCCCTAGTCCTTCACATGTTTTGGATTGGATTCATATTTAGTTTTTAGAAGAGGAAAATATGAAGTTAAATCTAGTGAAGATCTTAGACCATCACAATTTTAAGTTGAGAAATCATGAGATTTATAAAATGTTGGTTCAATGAGATCCTTTATTAGAAAGAAGTGGTAGTTGTGAATATGAGAGTATTTTTAGGCAAAATTATCCTTGGATATTTTGATTGCTAAGATGAATCTTTCCTAATTGGGGGAGGATATCATGACCTTGTTTGACTTGTATTTATTTCACTTGCTAATATGGTTTAGTTATGAACTATAAAAAACATATTTGTTTGGATTAATATTGTGATATAATTATATGATCTATGTTTAATCCATTATTATTATTATTTATTGAGATAATTATTTGATATACTTTTCATTACAACATTAGATATTTATGATTAATGAGTTACTAATTTATTATTCAATTTAATTATGTTATTTAAATGTTGTCATTACATTTATTACTTTTAAATGTCTAGATATTGTTAATGGTCTATTCTTTGACTGCATGGATAAGTTTTTAAACTAGGTTGTGTTTGGACCTGAGAAATAGAGAAATATGGAAGAACAACATATATGCAATCAAAATAGTAAATATTAATGACAAATTTGGCTTTGATGTTATTTTTTCTTGAGTCATTTTATGTACTTGGTTTATAGTGTTGAGTGCTTATTATTTTGAGATCAATTTCATTATCAATTGATCTATATTCAATTTCAAATATTGTTCAATCATTACTTTACTTTGTTGATTTTGAATTTTTCCCTTATCGGCTTTTTGAATTGAGTTAATCTTGTGACTATGTTATTTATTATTAATTCTTTAATTTAAACGTTCTTGATCTTTATTTTTTTTCAACTAGATTTAATGACTTATCTTAGTCATTTTTGGATTTTGATTGGTAACATCAACCATTATTACGGTTAAGGGCATTAAAAATGTGTTTTATATATTCCTTGGCTTAATGTTTATTGAATTGATGGATGTTTTTATTGTTTTGATTTTGTTTGGCATTCACTGGTTATGAAGGCCAAGTCTTGGCTTGGATTTGGGTTAATATTTATTTTGGGGTAGTGACCCAAAATGGGAATGGCATTAGTTAATGTTTTTATTTTATATTTTGACTTTGGTGTGTGGAATTGGCTTACCACATGATGCACACAGGGGTTGAGACTCTTCAAAACCATTTTAGAGATCTCCCTACTCATTTTGATTGGTCATTATGGGAAGCCATCCAGTTTGGGGACACTCTATCATATTTCATGCATGGAAGCCAAGGAAAATGTTGAAATAGTTAAGAATTATGAGTTTCCTTCAGAGCTCAAATGATATTTTGGTTTGCCTTATTATCCATGCAATAAGTTTTGTGGAGTCATCTAGTGGTTTGACTAGATAAAATGGGTTTACTAGTTTTATTTGTTGCATGTGGATTCATTTGTGCATTGAAATTGGTTTTTCATGGAAACTTAGAATCATGTGAGAAAGAAAATAAGCTCTCTTTTATATCCCATTTTAGGAATCCAAGTAAGTGATGTATTAAATTTGTGGATAATGTTTAGTCTAGTTTTATTGGTACAAATTGGGTTTGAGTGTATATATACATAGTAATTTATTTTTTTGACTTATAAATATTGTTTTTGGTAGATGGAAATAAAGAATAGAACCTTGTAAGATTCAAATGGTTTTGGATTTTATTTTGTGTTCATTGAGAATATAGGAGGCCATTATGGCTTGACCATAGAATATTATTAGTATTTGCTACAACCATGCATTTAGATACCCATTAATATTATTAGGAGGGTTTATTAATATTTTGTTTGTACCATTTTTTTAAGGTCATGTCTGTGTATTATTTAAATGAGTTTTAATGTGGCAAATCTTTGTGTTTATATAAAACCCTAGTTGTGTTCATTCAAATTTTTAAAATGTCCTAATATTTTTATAAACCCTATTATGCATTATGAAATTATGGCCATGATTATATGCAATGACATAATTTTCAATTCTACTGATGTCTTGAGATGGTCATTAGGGTTTGGTAAAATAGTATTTTATTTATTGTTAGTTTGGCATCATTATGATAAACATACTATCAGTTTATGATTTTACTATTGAGGGTTGACTTGGGTTTTATAAATCCTATCTTGATCATTTGATTGATTTTTGTCATGATGTTGATAATCTTATTTGATCATTTAGTATTATTATATTCATCATGAGTTGACTTGTGTTTAAAAGTTTTGATCAACTGGCTTATTTTATAATTATAATTTCATTTTGATTATTATATCATTATATTTGGTTAATGATGATTTAATCTTTTTACATTTTTAGTAAATTCTATTCCATTTAAATTTGACCCATAAGTTTACGTTATGTGTTAAGTTGTCATTTTTGGATTTCCAAAGTTTTTTGTCTTCATACTACAAGTTCTTTTTCTACCTCATTAGTATTTATTAAATTGGTATTTGATGATGACTATAATATAATTTAATGATATTTATTTATCGATCATATCATATTGATCAAATAAAATATGATTCATAAATCGATAATCTCAGTGGAATGAGTGAAAGTTTTAATTACGTGCCAAGTTAATAGATCTTAGTGAGATGGAATATGAATGAGTTAGTTTCTTTCTTTCTATTACTTGATTATTTATTTTAGTCAATATCATTATGTTTTTATTGTCCTTTCTCAACCATTTCTCTACTACATTGATCCATATATAGATAATGGTTTGGGTGGTCTAGAGCCACTTATGGTTAGGCTCATTGGGATTGTCAAGGTGAGTTTTTCTTTATTGGAATGCATGTAGAACTTTATTGATAAACTTTTTTACATCATTAAGTTTTGAAAATTGATTATAAATTAATTAAATTATTTTATTTACTTGACTTCATTAATTATATTAATGTTATTAATTACATGATGTGAGTGAATGTTATGTTTACCTTACATATTCATATAGACTATACAAGTTGGCATATTATTGTGATTAGAGGTTGATCTAAAAATATCAAATTATTTTGTATCATTGTCTACATATGCAATTATAAAATTTCATTATTGAATGTGATATTGTGAACTTTAGATACATGATTTAAATTGAACTTGCGTCTAGTTTCTTATTTTTGGAGTAGGTAGATTTATATATGAACTTCTAAGCTTTATGTTTAAATTTGAAAGGTAGATACATTTTCTTTGTATAGTTTCACTAGTTTATTTGGTTATTTTATACTATGAATATGTGATCGTAATGTTGTTTCAAGTATATATGAATATCCAACACTATTAGTTTTTTAATCTCATGTTCATGATATTGAGCTAGCTAGATAATTGAAACTACAATTAGTTTTTTTTGAAACATAATTATAATATTTACTTATGAGATTTTATGTGACCATTATGTTAATAATGTGTATAATAATTTGGAAAGTAATACTTGTATGTTCAATATATATTAGATATGTCTCATTAACAAATTAGGAGGTCAATACTACTTTTAGTAAATCCTAATGGATTGATCATTATGATTATTGAAATTGAATAATGTTATCATTCGATCAAGGAAAATTATGTCAATTATTATTGTATATCACTATTCTGTGACATGTGATCTTTAATTCTATATAAATACTTTAAAATTACCTTAAACAACACAAATCTCCATTGAGGAAATGGAATAATTGTTAAGATTATGTTAAACACTTCTAGAGAAGACATTTAAGTCCAAAAATATTTTAAGGATGATTAAGAATGTAATATTTTGCAATTGTGAGTTGGTGTCCTAAATGGACTACAATAAACACAAGTTTTATATTAAATTATTAAGGGCTGCAATTAATATTAAAATATATGTTAAGGATTAAACTAAAAGAATTTAAAAAATGGTCGGGGTTAAATATCTTCTAAAGGTTATTAGAAAGAAATAATTTCAATTGGAAACTATTATATCATTGTTGAAGTGATAGGATTGTTTTTAATAACCTTGTATATTCACTTGGAACTTAAGATACAAATAATGATATTCAAATCTTATACATATGATGAAGAATACTTGGTAAATAACTTATAAATGGTTAAGTCATTAAATTACTTAAACTAGAATGGTTATTCCATCTAAGCCATGTTATGATAAAAGATGATTTGCTTCATATTTAGAATTGATCATTGGAATAATAACAAGTTAACCTATATCATTATAATGATAAAGGATATGAAAATTGAGTTATATTCATTAAGTTGGAATTGGTAACTTTTCCTTGGAAAATAAGAACACAAAATTTCTAACCTAAATTATTAAACAACAATGTATGATTAGTTTAAGGACATGGGTCTAAGATGATAATGTTTAATTCACTTAAGTATGAGGTTAATAATAAACCTAATAGAAGTGAACTTATTTGTTATAACTTATATAGAGAATCGAGTCCCTTGAACTCATGCAACACTTATAATGGTAATGTTTATTAATTTCGGTATAACATTGTGGTAATGTCTTATCTCAAGTAAGATCCTTAGGAAAGTATGACTTGACTTATGCTTTGTGTCTAACCCTACCTTGCAAATTGATAAGATTTTCCAAAAGGAAACATGATCATGGTTGTTGAAACATCTCAAGAAGATTAATCAACTCACATTTACTTTGGGTAATTAATTAAAATATTATCATCTTCTTGTTTGTGAATTATTTAAGGTGTTATATGGCTTTGTGTTGCTTTTGTAAATAGTCCTTTCCCTTGATCATTGATTTTTGTTAGTAAGTTGGTAGATCTTTCTTAGACAAGATAAGTATGATTATTATTCTATTGAGTTTATTTTTATCTCTACCATTGGCTGCTAAACTTTTTTTGAATTAACCAAAAAGTTATTAGCTATTCCATATCCTGTGTATGTACTCAAGTAAGGGTATACATTAGTGGCATCTCTAATACGAAGGCCATAGTGAAGCAAATAGATAGGCTTGCATGAGTGTGTCTACACTAACCCACTTCTATCTAAATACTAAGTGGTGAATATTCTTTCTAATGAATTCATTGTTAATTTATGTACTTTTTTTAGTTCCTTTGTTGGCTATGACACAATTATGAATCTAGTATGTTTTATGTGCCAAAATCTAATTGAAACTTTGTATCATAAATGTTTAACTTAGTATCTAAAAAAATATGGTTGTTACATTAACGAGGATAAATTATGAAAGTTGTTGACCTAAAACAACTTATTTCCATATAATCTCATCTACTTATGAATAATATAGTAATATTTTATAATTAATAACACTTCAAATTTCTAAACCCTATAATACTTACTTTCCATTTTCCTACCCTTAATAGGATTCAAAGTGTTTTAAAGCATTGAAAACCCTTTTAGATTATTAAGAGTAGTAAGTATTTAAGGATATATATTTTATAACCATTCTTAAAATAAACTCGAATATAATGTTATAAAAAACATTAACATGAGTTTAAATTCAAGATAAATAGATTAGAATGTGTGATGGGTGGTAATTTTGAAGGTGGAATTTTGAATGCAAATGATAGGTGTGAAGAGGGTGAGATGAAGCCTAGATATGAACCCATAAAGGAGGCACCTATACTATCATTGGATTTAGGATAGGGTCTACTTTCCATTCCAAAGGAGGCAACCACTTTCACTTTAGTTTCAAGACAAAATCCACATGCCACTATTGTAGACACCATACTCAACCTTTCTAATGGAAATAAATCAATCTCATGGGATGATATGGTGTCTAATTAGAAATTAAATAGAAAAATATGAGAAGATTCCATATTGGTACCTACCGATGAAAGGAGTGAGGTATGCATTGATGTTTCAAATTATATCATAGAGAAAGTTGAATCTTTAATATCAAATTCCCTTCTGGCAAAATTCAATGGTTTTAGACCTAATATTAATTCATTTCAAAAGTGGGCAAATTTCAAATATCATCCTAAGGGATAGATTGACATCATTATTATGCTAATGAATTTTCTTGATCAACTTGTCAAACTTTGAAGACTACATTAGGATCCTTATTGGAGATCCATGGTTTATGGGTAAATCTAATGTTTGTCTTTACAAGTGAAAAGTAGGTCTTAAAAAAATCTTGATAGTGCTATAATGGATGAAATCTCTATATGGGATAACCTTCCAAAACCAACATTAGAATATTTGGCCTCATAGGTTAACCCTAGTATTGACAAAGCTATTAGACAACCCATATCCATCGACCCCATAAATAGGTCTAAACATACGCTCCTAGATGATCAGTTTTCTGTTTTCATTGTTATAGATAGACCCCTTATTCACTCAATCAAGATCATATATAAATATGGGGTTTGGAATCAATGCATTATGTTTAAAAGAGATTAGAAAATTTGTAAAACTTGAAATGTCCTTAATCATTATTTTAAGGATTTTCCCCTTTTTAAGAATCCCTCCCTTCAACCCACTCCTTTTTGGGTTAATAAACATCTTTCCTTGAACCCTTCCCCTCTCCCCTTCCAATCTTCCATTCCTATTCCTCCTTCCTTTAACCCTTCTCCCCTTTCCCACCAAGTTACCCTGCTCTTTCTCCTCTTATCCTAGGGAATAGGTTTTCTATCATATCCTCAACTAAGAATTTACTTACCCCAAAGATCCCTAGCCCTATTCAGTCTTCCCCCTATTTAATCCACTCTATTTCTATTATTTTTATCGTACAATTCAATCTTATTATTGAAAAGGTTGTACCATCCCTACTCCCATTGACTGATATACTAGCTAAATTAACATTTGTTTCCCCCATTCAAATCTAGCTTCTTCATAGTTTCAAAAGGAACACTTAAAATATGTACATGAAGAATAATATTATCTCATATCATTTTAATCTTTATTATCTAGTGAGGATCCAATTCTATAACAATTTTTTCCTACAAAATATTTTTTTAACTCTAGTTAGAAACATCAGGTTGCTTAAGCCCTTTTCACCTATTCAGGGACAATGTTATTCAATGGGAAATAGGGCTACTTGTGAGAAAAATAAGGATAAATTATAGGATAAATGGATGAAGGATCAAAACAAAAGGGTAAGAAAAATCTTAAGTAGGAGAAGAGTTGAAATCTATTATAAAACCATCTAATTAGAATGCTATCAAATATGAAACTGACAAACAAGTTGTAAAGGGTACACAAATGACCCTCAAATACTTTTCAAACAATAAGAAATGAAAATTATATCTTCTAATATAAGGGGTTTGAATAACCCTATGAAATAGAGATTGAAAAGAAACATGGTCTTTAAGCATAAATCTGATATCTTAATTCTCCAAGAAACTAAACTGTCTGAGGATAAAATTTAAAAAACAAAACTAATATCTAAGATAAAGCTCTTTGTAATAGTAGTAGTTCTAGAGGTGTTTTTGATAGGATGATAGTTTTTTGGGATCCCTTTCTCTTTGAAGGTATGAATTTGTTAAAATTTAAATCACATATCATAGTCTTCTTCAAAAATATTTGAAATAAATTGGATTGGGTCCTAACAAACATCTACTAACCTAATACCATAAATGATAAGAAAAAACTATGGGTGCATTTGATTGAGATTAGGAATTATTTCAAAGACAAGAATTGGATGGTGGTAAGTGATTTTAATTATCCTTTATCCCCAATGGAAAAAAGGGGAAACCTTATCTTTTGATGATATTATGATTTATTTTAGTTATTTTATTATTGAACTAGGACTCATTTATGTTGATTTGAAAGTAAATCCCTTTTCCTAGTCAAATAGGAGATTAGGCAAAAACCTTATTCAAGTTCATCTGGATAGGTTCATGGTCTTAATGTCATGTGATTTACATTTTAGTATCTCTTTATCTTATCTTCCCAAGGTTATCTTTGACCACAAACCCCTAATTTTCACCAGTGAGAATATGCATAAACTTAAGATAATTTTGTTCAAATTTGAGAAAATGTGGTATCCAAACTAACTTTGCTTAATTTATTAAAGGAATGGTGGAAATTTCTTGTGTAAGGCTTAGCCATGTTCATATTATCCATGAAACTTAAACATGTCAAGAATAAAATTAAGATCTGTAATAAGGCAATTTTAAGGAATATTTTCACCCAAAAGAGTAAACAAGAGGAATATTTATGCAAAATTGAGGAGGAAATCGATGATTTCAATTCGACTCCTTCTCACACCAAAGAAAAGGATCTCTTGATCTTATTTCACAATCTAAAAGTTAAGGAATAAACCTTATGGCACTAAAAATCAAGGAAAATATAG
Organism: Torreya grandis; assembly: GCA_037957365.1. Taxonomy (NCBI): domain Eukaryota; kingdom Viridiplantae; phylum Streptophyta; class Pinopsida; order Cupressales; family Taxaceae; genus Torreya; species Torreya grandis. Next base: position 929,719 of record JARHVA010005556.1, read on the forward strand.
CTTAAGGAAGGCAATAGGAGTATAAAGTATTTCCATCTCTCATGCTCAAGAAAATTTTAGCATAAATTAATTTCCAAAATTTTGGGAGAAGATAGGGTTCTTTATAATGATGAAAAATACATTGAACTACAAATTGTTAACTTGTATAAAAGTCTTTCCACTCATGTCCCCCTCTTAGTATTCCCATCTTGAAGAATATGTGAAAAGCCTTATTTAGGGGGTAATATCCCAAGAAGACATTTCATCCATTATATCTCCACCTTATAATCAAGATATTAGATCCATTATTTTCTCTTTAGAAGGTGATAAGGCCCCTAGTTTGGATGGCTTTCCCACTTTTTTAATCCATGTCTTTTTGGGACATTATTCAAAATGAAGCTTCCCTAGATGTCACAAAATTCTTCAAAACTGGAATAATGCTCTACGAATTTAACAATTATTTTTGAGTTTTAATCCATAAGAAGCATGGAATAAATTAGTTGAATGATTTTAGACCCATCAACCCTTGTTCCACCTTTTATAAGATTTGCACTAAATATTTGGATTTAATAATTCAAATACTTCTTGACAAATTGATTGTAGAACAACAAGAAGCCTTTGTTTTGGTAGATAGATTTCAAATAGTATTATTATTTCTCATGAAACTATACATTCAATTGCCAACTCCTCTAGATAGGGAATGTTCCTCAAACTAGATATGAACAAAGCTTATGATAGGATTTCATGTCACTTATTGGATAAAGTTATTCATAATTTCACATTTAATCATGTAGTTAGAAATATAATCACTTCTTGCATATCTACCCTCATGTTTTCAATTATTATCAATGGGGTCCCCAAACATTTTTTTCCTTTGGGTAAAGGTCTCAAACAAGGTGATCCCATATCACCTTATTTGTTTATTTTGATGGTTGAAACCTTGAAAAAAATCATTGATACTATCAATTATTCTACCTTCATTAAGGGAATTTAAGTGTCCCTAACACCAAACCTGTAACCGACAAACAATTTATGGATGGCACTCTGATGATGGGAGAAGCTCAGTATCTAAAGTTATATGTTTTAGGAAAATGATTGAAATTTATAAGGTAGTGTCAAGTCAAAGTGTTAATTTCATTAAAATATCTTTATTATTCATCAATAATCTACCAAATTTGTAGGGGAAGATATCTAGGATTAGTGGATGTGTAATTAAAAATCTTCCTTCCTCCTATCTGGGCATCCCACTTTTTGATGGCAACAAGAAATAAGATTTTTGTAACTCTCTTATTGATAAAATTCAAAATAAGTTATCTAGATGGAAAGTGAATTTTGTCTTCTAAGATAGAAAATTACAATTACTCAAGAGTTCTTTACAAAGTATTCTAATTTATTTTATATCCTTATTTGTTATCCCAGGAAAAGTGGTAGAACAAATTGAGCAATTGTAGATGAAATTAATTTGGAGGGGGATGGAATACATATTTAGATTTCCTCTTTTATCATATAATAAAGCTTGAGTAAAAGGGGGTTTGGATCTTATGAGGGTGAGGTTTATGAATCAAAATTTGCTAGCAAAGCAAGGATGGAGGGTGATTAAGGAAGATAAATAATGGACAAGGATTATTAAAGATAAGTATTTTAAATTTGAGGAGAGGTTCTACTTTATTTCTAAATAAGGTCTTATTAATGGTTATACTTTTTGGATAGCCTTGAGAAAAGGAAAGGATATTATTTTGAGAGGGTTAAAATGGAAAATTGGTAGAGGAAGAAAAGTCAAATTTTGGGATGATATATGGATCAATCAGACCCTGTTAGGAAACTCATTAGCTACAAAGGGGATAAGTGAGTATTTTAAAGAGGTTATATGTCATAAAGTGTGTCATTATTGGTAGGATATTGAAGGCATAAAAAGTTGGAAGATACTTCATAAAGAATATTCATACAAAAAAAAACTCTTTTCTTATAAGAATTAAATAACATACTTCAGAACACTCATATTAGTAGATTTCATAAAGATGATCTAATATGGATGGCCAATCCTAGTGGTATATTCTATGTTAGATCAGGTTACCTATCTTTATGAGATCAAGAGGATTTGGAGGAAAAATGAAAGTTTTTGTGGATAGAAAATATTATCCCTAAGATTAATATTTTCTTCTAGTTGTTTGCCCAAAATAAAATCTTAATGGTGGATAATTTTATGAAGAGAGGAATTTCAATTCCTACTAGGTGTGTTCTCTACAAAAAGGAGGCTGAATTTTTTGAACATATCTTCCCTTTTGTCATTTTATTGCTTCCATTTTTCATTATTTTCTAAATTTTTCTAATTACTCTTGGGTCTCTCTATAGTCCATAAGGGATTTGATATCAATGGGAGTCTCCTTGGGAATATCCTCCCCTAAAATTATGTTATAATATTTCCCTCCCTCATATTTTTTGGGGAATTTGGATTTATAGAAATTCAGCCATTTTTAACAATATGAATCCTAGTCACTTCTCTACTTTCAAGAAAATTATGGATTTTATCAAGGAGAATTGGTAAACTTATGCCTTATCTCATATTTCAATTTCACTAAATCTTGTGATTCCTACCCATTATCCAATGTAAAGTGTTGATAGAATGGAGATTAAGTATATCTACCAACTAGCTCAATGGTACAAGATAAATTTTGATGGAGCAAACAAAAGGGAATCCTAGTCTTGTATGAGGAGGAGGAGGAGTTATCCAAGATTATAATGGATATATTTTAGCATCATATACAGGACCCTTTGGGATCCAAACCAATCACTTAGTGGAAGCCATGGCTACTTAGTGAGGGATAAAACTTTTAGCCAAGATGGGGTTGGATAACTTGTAGGTGGAAGGGGATTCAATGAATATTATCAAATATTTGAAGGGATCCTCCCAATATTCTTATAATATTATCAACATAATGGAGGATGATAAAACATTGATAACTTATTTCAAGGGAGTGTATATAGACCATGTCTATAGGGAAGGAAATAAAAGTGACAACAAAATGGTGAACCTATGGGTTACATGTGACTCTCTCAACTACTATAAAGGTGACATGGACTTTCCCATCGATGTCATGCCTATCATTGATTTTGATAAAGGCCACTCCAATGCATAGCTTTATGATCATTATCATTGATAAATCTATTCATCATGGATGTAACAACTTCACATGTGTATATAAGCTATGATTTGGCCATACCTCAGGGCCTTACATGAGTGGACATACTTAATTTTAATTGATATTATGATTAACAAAAATATAATAAAAACCTTTTTAGAGTTAACATCTTGTGGTCCTACTCACACAAAGTGTAGATAAAATAAAAATTTAAATATGGGAGATAACCACTATATATTTGATCCCATTTATAATGTTGAGGTTAAATAATACCCTTACATATGGATAAATATGGTGAAAGGATAGATTAAAAATTTCATTGGCCATGATGCAACAATTTATCAAGAATTTGCTAGAGGGTAGAAGGAAAGAAGTGTGCATATGTAGCTTGAAAATCATGGTCATTGAAGAAATCATCAATGATATTATAGATATGGACTGTAATGGTGTAAAATATTTCAAGGAATTATGAATTATTTAGTATTTTTTATAGTTAAAAAAAGAAAAAACCCAAGTCATCAAATCATAAAAGGTTTCTTAGGGTTGATCTTCCTAGGAAGTGGTTGGATGTCTATCTTCAAATCATGAAATATATCACATTTGAGGGAAAGAACACTAAGATTTTTTATCATCATTTACTACACCTCAATCATTTTAGAGACCATACTATATAAGTATCCCTTTATTTTTACTAAAATCTCTGGAAGGTTATGTGACTAATTTCAAATGCAACCCATATGCATACATAATACATCAGGGACTTATCATGCTTATTGTAAAAAGGGGGGAACCCCTCTATAGTAAGATAGTATCTGAGGCAATACACATTACCAGTGAATAGGAGGATTAAAATATGGCTATTGAGTAATTTTTATAACAATATATGGAACCTAAAGGGGGGAAGAATGAAGGGTTATATGTAAAAAATGTTCTTGGGGACTCTCAACCCAGAGGTAGCCATAAGGGAGTTATAGTTTATGTCAAACCCATTGATATCATGGGTCCCTTTTATTTCAATTTTAACCTAAATTATGAAATTTAACAGTCTATTCAAAAATTATAGATGGAGGTGATCATCTAGAGGATTCTGATTTTGGAAATTTATCATGAGTTAAAAAATTTAAAGGCTTTGTTATCCCTAGGTGAATTTTCAATGGGAAAGGGAGATTATAAGGAGGAAGAAATAAATTTGGGCCAATATCCTCATGGCACAAGGTATATTCATAGTAGAGGTGGTAAAGAAGACAAGAGGTATTTAGAATAGGGAAAGGAAGAATCCAAATCCATGGGGCTAAAGAGGAAGATGGAAGTCATTGATTCCATTTAGGGTATTGACAATCACACTAGACAAAGGGAGAAGAAAAAAGATAACATTGGTACCATTAAATTGGTTCTATACTTGAATTTTGAAGACTCAAACCACTAGTTTCCTTTTGTCTAGTATTTTTTGGTCTTTTTGTAGGTTTTTGGATTTTTTTTTATAAAAGAATATGGTAGTATCTAGTCTTTGAGTTATATGTTCTATGTTTCTTTTTGTTTTTCTATTTTATCTTGTTTATATTTTGGGAGTTTTTGTACTAGGTAAAGTAACCTTAACCCATTTATGAACTATATCTAATAAAAAATATTAATAGGATTATAAGATTTTAACTCTTAATCACATAATAGTAATACTTTAGTAAGGTTAGACCTTGACAGCATTATTATATTCATTAACACAAAATCACTTGTGTGTGTGTGTGTGTGTGTGTGTGTGTGTGTGTGTTTTACCTCATAGGTATGTGTGTCATAATTATATATATTTTCTATTTTTTTCACATTAAAACCACTATATAGTCTCTACGTTTCATAATATGAAATTTTAAAATGATGGGTTCAAGCATACTACGTAGTTTTTAATATGTATATGCATTATAAACTCTATTTATACTTGTTTTTATAAGTCTGATATTATCATATATTTCATATAATATGTGATATATACCAAGTACCAATAGTTGTGAATACAATAATAAAATCCACACATTAATAACTCATCTATAATTTTTACACCTATAACCATGCATCCTAATATATACATCATTTGCATAATAAAAAATATCACCTAAAACTAAGATAACATAATAATTAAGGTATATGAATGCTTTAATAATATAGTTTCTTTCATGATAATACTAAATATTCCAATACTCTATGTTTTTATTAAGCATCAATCAAGAAACCATATTATGCAATGCTACAATTCACATCATTGCAATCTTTTAACGAATACTATAAACCTCATTTTTTTCCAAGTTGGTCAATTTTAAGGTTTTATGTTGTAGTTATTCTAAAACAACAAATGAAATAATGTCTAATTTCATGAAAAACCTCAAATCGATGAATTTCTTCTATTTAGGGAAATGTCACCTCCATGGGATTATGGGTGAGAGTGTGTTCTTATCTCCATGTCTATTGGGGTGTTAACTACCATAAAATTTTCATAACCAAGTTTGAGTAAAACACAATGTTCCTTAAAAAATCATATGCTAATTTACATAGTTTAATAATATTCTTACATAAGTAATAATATTATGCAAGTAACATGAGGCATAACATTTGTAATATTATGAGAGTATATTTATGAAAATGAAACTAAATGTACTCATGCAAGTAGTACCAAAATGTATAGTCAATAAGAATAGAATAATGAAACATAGTTCTCATATGAACAATATAGGTAACAATCCTTAAATAGGAAACAATATACAACCAAATAATACTCAATCAAATAAGAGAGTGTGTGATTCTGTTCTAGTTTTGTTCTCTCTACCCCCAACTATCATGATATTCCACCCTCTCCCCTATGATACTCTCCCTATGATTTTTTTTTGAGGGGTATAATTTTAATAAATAATCCTCATTAAAATAATATTATTTAGTTTAAGGTAATGGTAAACACTTTTGATTACAAATATAAGGAAATATATTAAATGAACTACATCAAATGGAACTCAAATTTACAAATAATCATTACAATATATAATTTCAAAAATCAATGTAATATTGTATACTTATTTATATAATGCCAACATCATCATAAATAAATAATATTAGTAATAATTAATGGTCAAAATAAATCAACTAAATGAAATATATCTTATTATATCGAACAAATTAGTAGTTCAACTAATCAATATTTTAATCGTATGTTTAAAAATTAGTGTTCTTTTATAAGATTAGGACAAGATGTAAAAAGTATAAGAATGTGAAAGTTCCTAAGGGGAATAAAATTACAAAAGTAGTTAATAAATATATAATATTCAAGATATATAGAAAGGGAAGGTCATAGATTAGGTAGTTACTCCACCTCCAGTTCCATCTAAATCATATCCTACTCTAAGGAAAGCTTCTTACCATGTCTTGAATCAATTTTTTAAATTTTTATTATTTATAATTTTTAATAATGTGAATAAAAATTTAAAATATAATACAAAAATATGAATGTGAAGGGTCAAGCCATTCCCTCTTACCTCTATAAATAGGATAAATGGAACTTGTAAAAGGACTTTTTGATATACATTATTTTTTTCTTTCAAGGAAGAAGAAAGAAACTAAGTTGATTTCACTCTTACATTAGTAATATAAATGATAATTTCATAAATTTGTGTCCTATGTTGTTATTTATATATGTGCAATTCCTAACTTTATGACATCATTTTCCACCCTCAAGCAATACCTACTTTATTATCAAAATATTAAAATTATTTTTTCATTTTATTTTTTCCCATAGGATGAGATTTGTGTTTGATTATTCATGTATTACTTGTCATTGTATATATTTTTCTTTTAAAATTAGGAATCGATAGAATCTGACACCAAATTATATTGTTAAATGTTGTAAATAGTTTATTTTAATTTGTTATTTTCAAGAAAGGGAACCTCTCCTTCAAATAAAAGAGGTACTTTATCCCCTCCATTATTTATAAAACTTCATGTTTAACCTAGTGTCAAATATTTTTACATGTATAAATATTATAGCTACCCACAATTCCACTAAAGAATTTGCATCTCTCATTGACTACAACAACATAGTTACTTAAAAATAGAACACAAATAAATAATAGAATCAATGTATTTCATGGGACTACATCTCTTCTATAGTTTTTTTTAAATGAGTAGTGATTTTTTATGCTTCAACAATCTATATAAACTTAATAAGACAATTCGCATGTTTGTTGTATACTTATTTTACAATGGGTAACTTTCCACTCCAAAAATTATTTAATTATTAATTATTTTTAAAAACTAAGTCTTGAATGATTGTAGATACATGTATTAGAGATTAAAGTCATGAATATTTAATTATTCGATAATTAATACATTTGATTATCGATAATAGAGAAATAATTTAATTTTTTAATGGGAAGAATTTTTTTAATAAAAACTCAGTTTTTGGTCTTGATGTACATTTCATCAAAACTTACACTTTCATGGCCTTAGTGTGACATTGAGAGTGTAATAACTATTTAATCTAATGAAATTTTATCTAAAAACATTGATTTTGACATAAATCCAAATAGAAAGTGTGTCAAAATCACATTAAACCATTGGTTGTGAATAATAAAAACATTAGAAATGCCCAAAATATTCTAGTGAATATATCTAAAAGGATAGATTACATAAAATTGATTAAAATACAAAATTCTTTGGTTATTATTGATATCTTAATTATACTATAGGATGTATGTATTCCTTATTTGTTGATGGTAGATTTTTCATAAAGCTTAACAAAATAATTTTTTTTCTTTGAGAGCATAATTATACCATTCCCATAAATGAAAGCAAGTATTTTAGATATATGTTCTCTAATTTCCTAGGGAAATTGTTTTTGGCTATTTTAGAAATAAAAAAATGAATAAAAATTATAATTATTGTATTTCTTAACTACCTCTACACTTACCATTTTGTAGTTTGGTAAGAATGCCCTATAACTTAGCAATTCCATTGACATCCAATAATCAAAATAGGGTAAATTGATAGTAAGAATACATGCATGGATGTTTTTAGGCATAAAGTTGTGGAATAAATAATGATAGTGAGAGAATGAATAAATTTGAGGTAGCAAAAAATAAAGGGTTTAATGGTAAACTTTGAAGGCCCAATCATGTTATTTTAATAAAATAAAAATGAAGAAGTATTAGTATGTGAAAAGGTAAGTATTTTTCCTTGTCATGTGATGTAGGAGCATTTACAGGGAAATATTTGATTATTTTATTTCCCATATTTTAATTATCACGTAAATAATAAAAGAATATAATAAAAAAATATAATGATAAATAATAGCTAAAATAGGTAGAAGTTAAACAAAAATTAGAAAGGTATACATAACTATAGATAATTATTATCTAGAGAATTTTAAGTTTGTAATAAATATCAATTCCCTAACTGATTGATAAGCTCAGTTTAGGGAATTTAAGATGGGTAATTATTATAAATTTCTGGTTTTATTTTTTATATGTAGTGGATGCGGAAATAAATAATTTTAGTGTGTGGAGTAATGATAACTTTTTCTTGTGAGTATTTCTTGGTTATGTTTATGTGAAACTAGGAATTTCATAAGAGTTAAGTGAAGTTCTAGATCATCCATGATGGGAATATAGTGAGATAATCATAATTATGGGAATTAGTCTTTAATGTTTTAATATTATCTTCCCTTATTTATTCTGAGCAATAAATAAAATCACTTGTTGTAAGATCTTCTATTCAATTTAAAATTATTGTTTATTATTACTGATTTTCAATTAAGGAAGAAGTGCCAAAACTTATTATTTTTCTTGGGAAACTTGGAGTTAATTGATAGAAATAAATGCATGATTAAATGAGTTGCACCAATCTAAAATGTTAATTTCCAGCAACAAAAAGTTTTTAGATGGACTTAAGTTAATATTTCTTTGCTTGGTATTTGTCATATGAATACCATAAAAAAAGGGAGACACCTATGGCAACTTGAGTAAAACTTTCCAAATCAAATATGGAAATTGGCTACATTGAATATATATATATATATATATATATATATATATATATATATATATATATATATATATATATATATATATAATTCTTGAAAAAAAAAGAATTTTATTTTGCTATAAACTAGTTGGGCAAATTAGTTTTGTAAAGAATAATATTTGTAGAGTGGAATGACTGTCAAAAAGATGGCGATTTAAATATTGTTACACCAGATTTAGGAAACTTACAACACCATGTATGAACATCAAGTATATTAATGCCATTCAAGCAGAAATCTGGTAAAAAAAATAATTATGTATTAAGCCAATTTTGAACACTAAAGTTGAAAATAAGATTGTAGATATGTGTGTGTGTGTGTGTGTGTGTGTGTGTGTGTGTGTGGGGTACCAATTTAGAGGTGGCCAATGTGAGTATAAATAATAAATTATTAAATAATTCATCACTCCATTTGGTGAATGTTGCTTGCTATTATTGATTAGATAATTAAATAATATGAAATAGAAACTAGAAATAGTTTCATTCTATTTTAAAAAGGGAAGATCAGAAGTTTAATATTTGTAGAAATGGCTATGGAGTGATATAAAATTTATAAAAGTTGTAGTTATAAATTTAGAGGAATTTGATTAAATTTCAAGCATTACTTTGCATTCTCTAGAAAAAGGGTAGAATTTAGAAATTCTAAAAAAAAAATTGACTTTAATATTTACCCTCTGTTTGGAGAACATAAATAAAAGTCTGATTATTTTTATTATTATTTGTTAATTTTTTTTTATCAATTTGTGGTATCAAAGCAGAGTCAAGATGGTGATGAGAGAAAGAGGTAGAGGAAGGAGGAAACCCAGACAAGTTATTGGGCAGGTAGCAGTGATGAAAAAATAAGAAATGTTATAGCTAGATTGCAAGTTCTAAGTATGGTTTAGAGAAGAGGTAATGATATGGAGGAAGTTAGTGACAAAGAAGAAGAAGCACCAGAGGAAGAATTGGTGGAAGAAGAATAAATATTGGAAGAAAGAATGATTCAGACTATTATGGGTGTGAACGTAAAGCCCAAAATAGAAGTTCCCATGTATGAGGGAAACCTAAATGTAAAAGATCTTATTAATTAGATTAATGCAATGGATAATTATTTTGAATATGAAGGAACTGATGATGATAAAACAAATTTAGGTTTGTTATGACCAGGTTAAAAATCCATGCATCTCTATGGTGGGATGCAGTGTAGGAAGAAAGAAAAAGAAAAAGAAAAAGAAAACCAAAGATCAAATGCTAGGATAAAATGGTTGCCAAACTAAAAGGTAAATTCATGACCAAAGACTATCAAGTTAATCTTTTTATAAAGTTGGAAAACATAAAATAGAAATAAATGTCTATAAAATAATATAATGAAGAAATTTACAAACTAAACATAAGAGTAGGACATGCTAAAGATGATGTAGAAAAGGTGGCAAGATATACAAATGGGCAGAAATTTACCATTTAAGATGAGATGAGTCTCATTATTCCAAAGTAAGTGGAAGAAGCATATCAGTATGCTTTGAAAGAAAAATAAAAACTAACAAGGAGCAACCTCAACATGTAAGAGCCAAAGGTAGAACCTATAGAGGAAAAGGACAACAAGGGGGAAAAATTTAATTTCAGACACATCAAGGAGAATCTAACAACTCTTAAGTTAGTAACAAATTTTATAGATGAGAATTTACACCAAGAGGTAGGTTCTATTTTAGAGGTAGAAGACATTTTAATAGAGGAAAAGGTTTTATTGGTAGATGTTTTAAGTATGGAAAGTTTAAACATAGATAATTTGAATGTCCTAAAAATCCATTTACTAGTCAAGGAAATATTCATTTTACTTAAGTTGAAGATACATAAAGTGTAAGATCACCTCCTCATGAAGATGATCTAGAAATAGGTGAAACACTAATGATGAAGAGGATCTTGTTAAAACCCACAAAGGAAGTCAAGGAACTACCTCAAAGGAAAACATTATTTAGAACCACATGTAAATCAAAAGGTAAATGCTGCCAGATAATTATTGATGGTGGTAGCACTAACAATATGGTATCCACAAAGATGGTAAACAAATTAAAATTGGTAAAGGTGAGTCATCCTAACCCTTATAGAGTATCTTGGTTATATAAAGGTCATCAGATTCTGGTAAATGAACAATGCAAAGTAGAATTTCAAATAAAGATTTATAAGGATGAAGTTATTTATGATGTGATGCCCATTGATGTTTGTCATGTTCTTTTAGGTAGGCCTTGACAATATGATAAGAAATCTATACGTAATGGTAGATATAATACTTAAACACTTTAAAATAATGACATGAGTCATATTTTAACATCTCTCAAAGAAGATGATGTAGTAAATGAGGAAAATTCAAATTTAAATGTGATAATTGTCAATGGAAAAGAATTTCTTGATCAAGTGAAATAAGAAGAGGTAAGTTATGCCCTCATTGGTAAGCCAAAAAATATTATTACTACTACTAAGTTGAATGAATTACCTCCTAAAATTCAAAATTTTCTCAATGAATTTGTAGACATCATAGTAGATGATTTGCCAAATGAACTACCTCCTAAAAAGAGTATTAGTCATCATATAGATTTAATACTAGGGGCTAACCTACCAAATAAAGTAGATTATAGAATGAATCCAAAAGAAAATGAAGAAATCAAGAGGCAAGTTCAAGAATTATTGGAAAAAGGGTTGGTAAGGGAAAATTTAAGTCCTTGTGCATTTCAAATAGTGATTTCACCAAAGAAAGATGGAACTTGGAGAATGTGCATAAATTTAAGGGATATAAACAAGATTAATATCAGGTATAGATTTCCTTTACCAAGAATGGATGATCTAATGGATTTTTTGAGTGGTGTCAGATACTTTTCAAATATATATTTAAAAAGTGGTTATCATCGAATTAGAATCAGAAAAGGAGACGAATGGAAGACAACATTTAAAATAAATGATGGTTTGTATAAATGGTTGATAATGAAATTTGGCTTAAAAAATTCCCCAAGTACTTTTATGAGGCTTATGAATGAGGTACTTAAGTTATTTACAAGTAAATTTCTTATTATTTATGTTGATGATATCCTAGTTTTTAGTAAATCAAAAGAGGAGCATCTTGAATATTTAAAATTGGTTTTGAAAAAGTTGTAGGAGGAAAAGTTATTATTTAACCTTAAGAAATGTATTTTCCTACAAATAGAATTAATATATTTGGGTTTTGTGATCTCAAAATAAGGGTTTAAAATGGATAAAGATAAAGTCAAGGATATAGAAGAATGGCCTATAACCAAGAATCCATTTGAGATAAGAAGTTTTCATGGCCTTTCTAGTTTCTACGGAATGTTTATCAAAAAAATTAGCAGTATCTATGTTCCTTTTGTGGAAAATATCAAGGGAAAAAATAAACCATTTAGATAGATTGAGGTAGCTAATTAAATTTTTTAGATATTGAAGAAAAAGATCACAGAGTAGCCTATGTTGGCACTACCTAATTTTTGTAAGCTATTCCAAGTGGAATGTGATGCAAGTGGAATTACCATTGGTTCAGTATTAAGTCAGGAAGGTAAACATGTGGATTATTTTTTGGAAAATCTTAATGAGGATAAAAATAAATAATTTGCATATGATTAGGAATTTTATGTTATTATGTAAGATTTGAAAAAGTGGAGGCATTATTTAATGCCAAAATAATTTGTTTTGTTTACTGATAATCACAACTTACAGTTTATAAGCACACAATATAAATTAAATCAAAGGCATGCTAAGTGGGTTGATTTATTAAAAAGTTTTTTATTTATTATTAATCACAAGAGTGGCCAATATAATAAAGTTTTTGATGCTTTAAGTAGAATAAGTTTGGTTTTATAGGAATTACAGGTAAACATTATAGGGTTTTATACAATCAAAGAAATCTATGAAAGTGATGAAGATTTCAAAGACACATATAAATCTTGAAAATATCCTAAAAGTGGTGATAGAAGTCCTTGGATAGATTAATTTTTTTAGGAAGGAATGTTATTCAAAGAAAAACAACTTTATATTCAAAAAGGTTCTATGAGAGAGAATCTCATCAAATAAAATCATAGTGGTAGTCTTGCATGACATTTTGGGAAAGACAAAACACTAGCCTAGGTAAATGCATTTTGTTATTGGCTAGGAATGTCTACTAATGTGAGGAAGTTTTTTGAAAATTTTAGAATATGTTAGATTGTAAAAGGAAGAAGTCAAAATACATAGTTATATCAATCATTTCCTATTCCCGATAGACCATGGGATTCTATGAGTATGGATTTTGTTTTGGGTTTACCAAGAACACAAAAAGGCAATGATTATATCTTTATAGTAGTTGATATATTCTCAAAAATGGCTCATTTTATACCATGTTATAAAACTAGTGATGCAACTCACATAGCTGATTTATTATTCAAAGAAGTAGTAAGATTGTATGGTTCACCTAATAACATTATTTTAGATAGAGATACAAAGTTCCTTGGACATTTTTGGAAAAAACTTTGGAAGAATTTGGGCACAAAATTGACTTTAAATTTTTCATATCATCATCAAACAAATGGGTAAATTAAAGTAGTTAACAAAATCTTGGGAAATATTTTGAGAAGTTTGGTGAGTGATCATCCCAAATAGTGGGATCAAGTCTTAACACAAGCTAAATTTGCCTGTAATGATTATCCAAATAGAATCAAATGTATGATTAATTTTCAAATTTTATATGGAATACATCAAAGAGAACTTTATGAATTGAGAAATATAGGTAAACATAAAAAAAGAAGTGCTAAAGGAGAAGATTTTATAGTAGTAATGTAGGAACTTTAAGAAATGGTAAAACAAAGATTATAGGTAAGTTCAAAAAAATAAAAATAGAGAGTAGATTTGAAAAAAAAGAAGTACAATTTGAATTTGGAGATATTGTACTAGCACACTTGAGAAAATAAAGATTCCCAAGAGGGGAATATAATAATTTGATATTAAAAAAACTTGGACCCTGTAAGATACTTCAAAAATTTTCAACAAATGCATATGAATTGGAGCTACCAATAGATATTGGAATCTCACATATATTTAATGTTGATAAGATATATCCTTATAGGACAAATGATGAACATGGAAATATTTTTTAAGAGGAAACACAAGAGATTCTATGGAAGCAACAATTACCAAATAAGTTACCAGAACAATCAGAAGTTATTCTAGATAAAAACAAATTGTTAAGAAAACTAGGGGCAAAGACTATTTTGATTATTTGGTAAAATGGAAAGATCATCTAGTTGAGGGTTCAACTTGGATGTTAGCATCTAAAATAAATAGGTATGGAACTACAATGGAACAACTCATGAACGGGAGCCCAGAGATAAGTTTTTCTTCTACCTCGATGGATTGATGCAGGAGCATTTATAAGGAAATATTTGATTATTTTATTTCCTATATTTTAATTATCATGTAACTAATAAAATAATATAATGATAAATAATAACTAAAATGGGTAAAAGTTAAACAAATATTAGAAAGGTAAAAATCTATAAGGTCTAAATAACTCTAGATAATTATTATGTAGAGAATTTTAAGTTTGTAATAAATATAAATTCCCCAACTGATTGATAATATTAGCTCTATGAATTTAGGATCTATAATTATTATAAATTATTAGTTTTATTGTTTGTATGTAGTGGATGCAGAAATAAAGAATTTTAATGTGTGGAGTAATGATAACTTTTTTTTGGTGAGTATTTGTTGGTTATGTGAAACTAGGATTTTCATAGGAGTTAAGTAGAGTTCCAGATCATCCACAATGGGAATACATATAGATAAGCATAATTATGGGAATTAGTCTCTGATGTTTTAATTTTATCTTCCCTTATTTCTTTTGATCAATAAATAAAATCATTTATTGTAAGATCTTATATTCAATTTGAAATTATTGCTTATTGTTACTGATTTCCAATTAATGAAAAAGAAGTGCCAAAACTTATTGTTTTGCTTGGGTAATTTGGAGTTAATTGATAGAAATAAATGAATGATTTAATGAGGTGCACAAATTTGGAATGTTAATTTATAGCAAAAGAATGTTCTTAGATGGACTTAAGTTAATATTTTTTTGCTTGGTATTTGGAATATGCATGCCATAAAAAAAGGGAGATGCCTCTAGAAACTTGACTAAAACTTTCCAAATCAAATTTATAAATTGGCTGCATTGAATATATATATCATTCTTCAAAACAAAAAGTTATTTTTATTTTGCTATAAACAAACTAGGTGAATAAGTTTTGAAGAGAATAATATCTGGAGAGTGTAATGACTACCAAATAGATGGTGATTTAAATATTTTTATGCCAGATTTAGGAAAATTATAGTGCCATATATGGGCATCAAGTATATTAATGTCATTCAAGAAAAAAAATAATTCCTCTTAATCCAATTTTCAACACTGAATTTGAAAATAAGATTGTAGATATATGTATATATATGGTGCCAATTTAGTTTGGTCAGTGTGAGTATAAAGAATAAATGATTAAAGAATGTAATGCTCCATTTGGTGAATGTTTCTTTTTATTATTTATTAGATAAAAAAATAATATGGAATATATACTAGAAAGAGTTTCATTTTATTTTAAAAAGGGAAGAAGATCAAAAGTTCAATATTTGAAAAAATGGTTACGGAGTGATATCAAATTTATACAAGTTGCAGTTGTAAATTTAGAAGAATTTGATTAAATTTCAAGCCTTTATTTTCATTCTCTAGAAAAAGGGTAGAATTTGGAAATTCTCAAAAAGAAACTCAATTTTAATAGTTACCCTTTGTCTAGAGAATGCAAATCAAAGTTCGGTTTTTTTTCCATTTTTTTTAATTATTTGGTAAAATTGTTATCATCATGGAACTAATTTTTTTAGGTAGTATTTTTTCCTTCTCAATGAATGAATTTATGAATAATTTTTATTTGAATTATTAATCTATAGAACTGAAACTAATAACAAGGTTGTTTTATGTGAGAACCATGGCATGTAACATGATATATCCCAATTAAGTTTGTGACATATCCATTAACTTATTTATGTTTTCTAATCTAATAAGTTTTTTGATAAACAAGCATTTTATATCCTAATATATTCAAATGAGATGGTTAGATTATCTAATTTCAAATGTATTCATAATTTATTCAAATGTCATTATAAGTCAAGAATTTTAGGATGTGGTACCATTATGTTTCCACCATCCTCATGGTATAAAATAGGAATGTTCTCTTTTCCCATTCTTATTTAGGAATTTTCCATTTCCTAATTTAACATCTAAGATAATGTGATCTAGTCCTTAGATAGTCCATCAACATTTTTTCCTTCCATTTGATTTATGCTTCCATGTAATTTTTTCCATCATAATCACATGTATTGTAATCCTTAGATAGTCCTTATAGAATTATTAGATAAATACCTAAATATTGACTTACATGTGTAATATCAAAGGATATAATCAAATTTAAATAATTCAAAAAAATTATCTTTGAGATAACCTATAAATTTGGTGTCAATTTGAAAAGTGCAAAAAATATCCAAATGTGAAGATGTTTGATCATTGGTTATACTAAGAGCATAGTGATATGATCATGGTAGGATAAGTAAATTATTGGTCACTATGTTTTATCTTGGTTAGATGATATTATATTAAAATGATGTTTTTTAGCACCTTTATCTCCTCGTGTTTATCAAATTATTCTTTAATTTTTTTTAATTTAGCATTGGAGATCCTTGAATTTCTTCTCCTTCTCAAAAAATGTAATTGGTTTAAATCAAATTTTAATAACAAAACCAATGGAATTAATAATTTTGGACTATGTTAGTCATACCCATTTTAGTTTATAATTTTAAAAACAATACTCATGAAATCCAATAGGAAGTCCAATTTAGTAGGAAGATCTTAACTCTTATCCTCATCCTTATTGATGAGATTCATGTAGCTAGTATATTTTAGAATATGAGATTTGATGATCCCTTGAAAAATTAATTTTAAGCATTCAAACTAAAATAGGTTGTCATAAATAATTTATTTAACATGTGATTATGGCCCAATGTATTTATATGGAGCAAAAAATTAAATTAATATATAATAATTTCATTTTGAAAAGTGTTTAGTGATAATGTTTGGATTAGAAAGCTGGCCACTTTACATATCAATAACCCATTCTAAAAAAATATTGAACAAAATATTTTAGAATTGGTTGTTTCTCATTCTCTTATGCCTTTGGAATATGGGAATTTATGAGCCCCACATAAAAAATATTTTTTAAGCATGTACCCATGAAATAGGGTGCCATACATACCCACTACGACATGAGATCAGGGATCAATGTAATATTTTAGAATAATTAATTAATATCATATGACATAATGGAATTTTAAAATGTGTTTATTTATAATTTCTATAATGGGTATTCACCCAATCTAAACATTTGTAACCCATTTTTAAAAATTTAGATTAACTAACTTTATTAAAATGTGTTTTCACCCATTCTCATATGCTTTTAGAATATAAGATTTGACAAATCCCCACATAAATAGTTATTAAACTCACACATATGGAATAGACTTCAATACATACCCATTATGACATAGGATTAGGGCCTGATGTAATTCTATGTAATAATAAATTAAAATAATATATAATTATGTTCTTTTAAAAAGTGTTTATTAATATTTTTGGAATATATGACTACCCACTCTTAACATAAGTAACCCATTATCATTTTTATTTTTAATATGATAATTAATTATCCCATAATGAAATTTATTTTTATCATATGCATATGAAATAGGATTCTATACATACCCACCATGACATTAAATCATTTTCGGTTGTAGTTTTCTCTAGAAATTAAATTAATGTAAGGTGGAATATTAAGATTCTAAGAAGTGTTTAGTGGTAATGTTTGGAATGGGAAGCCACACACTCTTAACATATATATCCCATTATAAAAAAAATTGGTTTAACATATGAGATTTGATAAAAGTCTATGCCCATGAGAAAGGATACCATACATACCCACTACGACATGAGATCAGGGATCAAAGTAGTTTTATGGAATAATAAATTAAAGTAAATTGAAATATCAGGTTTAATGTAAAGATCCCATTTCAAAAAATAACTACAACTACATGTAATTCCACACCAAAATTATATAAAATTACTCTTTTGCATATTTACATATTAATAATTTAAAAAGTATATATAAATATTATTGTGAATATTTGCATATTATAATTATTATGTATAGTTTTTTAATGCTCAATGTGTAATTATAAAAAATATTATTTAAATATAGTTTTTTAATTCTTAGTATTTACATATATAAAATAATATTGTTACATATAATCTTAGTAGAATAAAGGTAACCATAAAATATTAGGATGTAACAAAATCTCACCAGAAAGATAGTTGAAACAGTGAATTCTAAAATGTCATAATTATTGGAAAAAGATGGAGAATAAGTAGAGGAAGAAATTTATTCTTGTGGATTATGTACAAACCCTACACAAATTATTATATGATTTAAGGCAAATGGATCATAGTATATAAGAGTATATAAATGAGTTTTACAAGATTTTCATACAAGTGAAGCATCATGAAACATAAGAATGGATGGTTTCAATGTATGTAAATGGTTTGAAGTTTTATATTTAATATGAATTGATAATTCATAAAATAATTTATGTGGAGGATTCTTATCAATTATCTCTAATACTAAATAATGGAACCAAATACTATCAAGGAAAAAAATCAATAGCCACAGTACATGAATATTATGAAATAGTAACCTATATTGATTCATATTAAATTAATAAAATAATTACATACAATAGAATAAATAAAACTCAACTTAAAATTGGATTTGACATGAAAAATTTAAAAATCTAAAAAAAAACTTGACTTGTTATTTTCAGTAGCTACTATTTCAGTAGTTTTTCATGTAAGTGCTAATAGCTCTAAAAATTGACACATATATCCTAAACACAAAAATTAACCTAAAAGATGAATTTGAAATTAATTTTATGTTCAATTAAAAAAATATACTAATTCTATAAATAGAAAAAGTTTGAAAAATATTAAAATTTAGTTTTAGACCTTTATATGGTCATGAATGGCCTTCAAAAACTTTCAACAATGTCCCTAAGTGTATAGGGTACTTACGGTTGAATTGAAAATTTCGAGACAATTTTTGGAACAAAGGAGAGCTCAAATAGAGTTATGAATCAAAATTTATGGCCTCTATAAATTTTGACTCTAGATCCCATAAATACCCATTATGACATGTAATCAGGGATCAAAGTAATTTTGCAGAATAATAAAGTAAAGAAGAATATTATTTTTAAAGTAAACATCTAGATTGGGTGACCATCCATTTTAAAAATAAATACCACTAAATTTAAGTCTACAACAAAATTATATACCATTAATATTTTTCATATTTTCATATTAAGAATTAAAAAATTATATATGAATATTTACATATTATAATTATTGTTAATAGTTTTTAAATGCAAAATGTGTAATTATACAAAATACTTTTTAATATATAGTTTTTCAATTCTTATTAAGTAACTATACACAATCATAAGTATACATATCATCCTAGTAGAACAAATTAACCCAGAAAATATTAGGGTATAATGAAATCCCATCACAAAGATAGCTTGAAATAATGAGTATTAAATGTCATAGATATGAATGAGATGTGGTCTCATGGTATGTAATGATTGTAGGATATGTTTTTGTGTTATATTTTCAAGAAACCATGCATCTATAGTAGATGAGTTTTGACATTTATTTTTTCTATGCCTATGTCAATGGATGATATATATTGTTGAATATTTATGTTGATATCTCTAAACTTCATACTCAACATGAATCAATCATGTAGTAGTTGCATGCATGTGCATGATTTTGAACTGCTTATACCTAAATTTAAACCCATAAAGTAAATAATCCATAATTAGGACATAAAATATGCCTAGATATTCAATGAATCAGCCTCCCATAAGCTTTCATATATCAAGAAAAAATGTTATTCAATCTATTAAACACTATTCATTTAAGCTTTTTTTTTGTATTGAATGCTAGTATGTATCCCAAAATAAATTTAATTGCATGTATAATTACATGTAATTTCCTTTCTACAATTATTGGTTAAGATAAAATTTAAGACCATATAAATATTACTATATAATTTGAAGTCATTTATGTTTTTACATTGCTTTGTTATTTCACTTTCTTCTTGTTAATTTATTGGTGATTGATATGAATAAAAAGATAAATTTAATTTCACTTTGCTCACCCAAAATTACATAGAAGATACTATTTAATATAGTCCATCTCTTTCGAATCTCAAATCAGATGTTTAAACACAAACATATCCATAACTAGCCTTAAAAATTAAGAATGGAAGGATGACATTAAAAATATTATGCTATTACCTATTACTTAACTACGGTCATGATTCTAAAATTATATTCATATTCACTTTCTCATGGATATCTAGTATGAATGCAATTACTATTTGAGGGGTTTTTAATGAATACACATCTCTAAAAGGGCACATCTACAATTAATACTTCAATAAGATGGTTAAATCTTGTTTTCAATATGCCTATAGTTATACGTTCCATTTTCAATCTCCACGAGCATGCTTTTTATTTTGTCTTACATTTACCATGTTATAAATAGGGTCCAAATTTTTAACCTTTATATCCCATTCAAATTTAATGTTGTTCATTATATATTATTAATAGTTAGTTAAAATTAATTACCCTTAGAATAGTTATTTTTTGTATTAACATTTTAAATAGTTAGTTTTTTATTTGTATTTAAAAATAAAATTTTAGATGATAAAACATGTAATCTTGAGTTTTTATCCTACCACTACACATTGAAATTATAACATCAGATAAAAATATAATTTATATTAGATCTAGGTATTTATTTGGGTTATTATGTACATTATCATTCAAATCTAAAGGGGTAGAATGGTAGTTCTTACCAGATGAAATTAATGCTCAAATAGACCTAATTATTAGGGTTTTGTAATATATTGATAAATTATTACAATCTAGGCTTTCAACTAATTACAATTATAATATAGTTAGGAAATGCTTCATATTATCATCACTAGGTAATGAACATAGACATAGACCTATATGCTAGGTATTATCAAGTTTACATTGAATACATTTTAAATTATTCTCTTAATATTAATTTTTTCATTCCTTATTTTATTTCTTATTATATTTTTTAATTATTTTGATTTAAACCTCATTTAAAATTTTAAAAATGAATGTCATATATATTTTTATATGTTTATAGTAAAATTATTTTCTTACATAAAAATATTTTCTTACATAAAAATATTTTATTGAATTTTTAATAGAAATAATTATTTAATAACCATATATTACCATATTCAATGATATCAAAGAAAAAATTTAACCTAATAATTTCAAAAAAAAACCATGAGAACATAAAATCATTCGATCCAAAGAAAATATTAAAATAGTTATTATTTTCCAATATTTTATGATGTAACATATCATATGAAAGTCCTAAAAAAAATTTATACTTAATTCATGTCTGAACAACCTCATCGAAAATAGATTAGGTTGAAAATGAAATTATTTCACTAATTTTAATGTTTTAAGGAAAATTTACATAGTTTCAAAATTTTATTGTATAAATTGTATAATTATTACTCTTTTTATTATTATTTAAAATGATATTTATAAATATTCTAATATATAATATTAGATAGTTAAAAATAAATAAATAAACAAATTATTGTAATTTAGTTTTATAATTTTGAATAAAAATAACTACAAAAGTAAATATATTTTAAAAATTACTATCAAATCACTTATTAAAATGGTTAAAATTTTGATAAAATGTTTGTCTAAAATATTTATATATGAAATATGTTTATATTATTTATTATTTTTAAGTTTAATCTTGATTTTTATTTGATCAGTTAAAGAACAGGTTGAAGGGGCCCTTTCCCTTTAATGAATAAATCTACAAGATAGACATGACAAAGTAATAGGACAAAAAAGGAATAAATGATGAACTAGGTAGGTAAAACCCCATGCCACCAAACTTATGCCAACTATTGGCCAAAAAACCTAAGACAAAACAAAAATAAACATAGCTAAATAGACTGTTATGATTTAGAATAAAAGACCAACTTCTTGGTCTCACTACCATCACCTTTATTATTCCTTATTTTAGATGGATTTTGATGAACTGGGCCTTATTTTCTTCCTATAATTTATGCTTAATAATAGTATACTTAATCTCTAGTTTCTCCTCCTTAATAACCTAATCAACCTCCTCCTCTCTGCCACTTTGAATTGATTTGTTACCCTTTGGAGTGCAAATCAAATTATTCTTACCCAATTTAATGGAGACCAACAATTAACTCAAGAGCCCATTTAACTTCATGAACTCATCTATGATTTTTCTACATAGGATTTTTTTGATAGAAATATTTATGTGAAACTTTTAGAGAGAATTACATTTTACACCTTGTCATTAGAAGCAGGAACTCCTCTTCCTCTACTAGCTAATGGATGGACATAGATAGGACTCCCCATATCTAATTTGGGCTCCTCTTGTGCCTTCTCAATATAATCCCCAACGTTCTATTCCTCTTATCCATTCTCATATTCTAACTCAGTGGAGTAATCCTTACCCTCTTTGGTGTTTTTCTTATCACTTGGGATATTGATTGCCTTAATGATGATATTAGACTACCAAGAATCTCCACACTTAATCAACAATAAAATAAAACCTTGATGAATTAAATCAGTTGAAGGGTTCTTTTCAAAGTTTAGCATCAAGGCTTCCAAGGATTGCACCCAAAAAAAAAAAATTGATTGCGTGGGATTTGAAATGGTTTAGAATGAGGAAGTTATGGGAAAAAATTAGAGTATTTTTCCCTTATAAATTAATATACCTCATAATCTGGAGGCAAAATTTAGGCCATTTCGTTGGTAGTTCTGACCTCATGAAACCCTTTTGAGACAAAATCTTGGGGTTCTTTTTTTCATTTTTAAATAAAATGCCTAGAAGCTCCTCCTTTCTCTTATTATCCTTGAAATATTTGACACCATTATAGTCTATCCCATTAGTCTTTCTAATGACATCCTATATGATCAAGATTCTTAAGCCATGCATTCATACTTCATGATCTTTCTAGTCCTGAGTGAAGTCCTAGGAAAGCCCTATGTCATGCCCAATAAGATGTTCCATGAAGGGCACCAAACTACCCTTGACCATTTTATGCCACAAATATTTATTTTCCTTGATGTTGGATCATGAAATAGGTTTGAACTGATCTCTATCCCTACCCATTTTGTGAAATTATAGACTTTTTCTATAAGCTTCATTGTTCAAGTTCTTAGGGAAGGAGATGGGTAGATTATGGAAAAAAGAGATAAATACAATCATGTGATGTGAGACCAAAATGACCCAAACATGCAAGGCTTTAGTGATAATTACCTTACACATATTAAAATCAAAGATCCTAATCTAGATTTGTGTCATCATTAAGAAAACCATCATAACCATGTTAGGTGTGTCCTTTTTCTAATTTAATAATTATGATGATGACATCATGAAAACCCCTCTCATTCTAACTAATGAAATCACTTATTAGACCCCAATATTGGCCATGTAATCAACACACCTATTTCTTTCCCTATAAACATGCACTGTGGAGACCCCTTTGAAAAGGGCCAACAAGTTTTTTGCATTGTTAATGATTCTAAAAATATTTCAAGAAGAGTGGGAAAGGATTTTTAGATAATTAATAATATCATTGAGTCACCTTAAATTTAGATGAATTCTATGCCAAGATTGACCACTAATTTGATTCCAAAAAGTACCACTTTAACTTTTGAGACATGATTTGTTGGGATCCATAATAGCCCCACATAGACTGATTTGATATTCCTAAGAGAATACCTGATAACTCCTCCCACTTTGACTAGGCCCAGATTCCCTTTTGCTACCCCATCAAAATTTAGTTTAAACTAGGAGGGAGGAAGATGCAACCATTTGAATTTTAACCTATCAATCCCCTTGACTTGAGGTTTACCTAGTATGACCAAGTTTGAGATGTTTCAAAATCCAAGTGAATATAGGGGAGCTAGATTGGTCAAAAGAGGAAGTGAAAGATGACCAATTTTCATGGCCAAAGTCTAAGATACTCTTAGAGGTGGATGAAGGATTGGGCCTACATTTGTCAAAAATACAAGAGTTCTTGGATTTATAAATGCCATAAAAATTTTGTGGAAGAGCCAAATTACACTAGAATTTCAATGGAAGAGATTCTTAGGGTAGCTTCCATTGAGTAATCAGGGCCTTGAGAGAGCCTGTGTTAACCTAGGAATAGTTAAACCTACTAAATAAATGCAAGGAAATGGAAGAAGCAAAAAAAATGATAGGAACAAGTGCTTGACAGAGTCAACTTCTCATCTACAAAGAGTGCACCTATTGGTAAAATGAATACCCTTTTGCAGCAGTTTTAATATTGATTAGTGTGATATTATTCATTAGTTTTTTTGTATGAACAATAATTTTTTAAATTAATAGATATGTACTTTTGAATAAAAATTTGATAATCTATAATAGTACCTAAAATTTAATTTAAAATGTAGAGAAATCATCAAATTATCATCTATTTTCCATTTGACATACAAGGGTGACCATTAAATTCTAGACATGATGTGTGTATGTGTGTGTATACACATACACACACATAAAAACAAGCATGTGCACATAGCTATTACATGTTTTATTCATTTTCAATAAATAGTTTAGATATATCAATAAAAACATTAAACCACACATGTGATCCATTGTAGTCATATTGAAAATAGGTGTCAATCATCATATTAAAGTATTTACACCCCTCACACATTAAATTTGCATGGTTTATGGTAAATGAAACACAAAATGTATGAAAATTGTTAAATCATACCAAAAACATGTTGATTGTTTGACAAAATGTATGATATAATTTCCCAAAATTACTACTAAATCTATATTCATGATTTATAATTACTACATTTATAATCTATGTTATTGAAATTATTACAATGTGGATTTATACCAATTATAATTATTATCTATGTTATTGAAATTACTACTAAATTTAGATATTGATGAACATAAATTTAGTAATAAATTTAAGAAATGCTATCATATATTTTGTCAAGCAATTCATGTGTTTGTGGTATGATTTAACTTTTTCCACACATTTTGTGTTTCATTTACAAGAAACCACGCAACTTTAGTGTATGACGGGTCTAAATACTTCAACATTATGATTAACACTTATTTTCATTATGCAATGGATCACATGTTTGGCTTCACTTATTTGTAGTATTTCTAAACTATATATTCAAAATGTTTTAAACATGTGGTACTTGTGTGCACATTCTTTTTTTTATGTGTGTGTGTGTGTGCACATTCTTGTTTTTATGTGTGTGTGTGTGTGTACACACACACATATACACATCATGTCAAGAATTTGATAGTCACCTTCGCATGTTAAAGGGAAAATAAATGATAGTTTGATGTTTTCTCTACATTTTAAATGACATTTTAAGTATTATTATATAATGTCAATTTTTTTATTGAAAAGTGCATATCTATTAATTTAAAAAGTTGTTATTCATATAAAAAATGAATGAATAATATCACACTCATCAACATGAAACTTAAAAATAATAAATAATATTAAACATATTTAATATATAATTATTTTAGACACATATTTTATCAAAATTATAACCATTTTAACAAGTGGTTTGATATTAATTTTTTAAATATATTTATTTTTATAGTTATTTTTATTCAAAATTATAAAACTAAATTCCAATAATTTGTTTATTTAATTATTTTTTAACTCTATAATATTATATATTGGATTATTTATAAATATCATTTTAAATAATAATAAAAAGAGCAATAATTACACAATTTATACAAAAAAAAAAATTGAAACTATATAAATTTTACTTGAAACATTAAAAAAGTGATTTTTTTTGTTTTCAACCTGATATATTTTTGATGAGGTTGTGAAGACATGAATTAAGTATAATGATGTTTTAGGACATTCATATGATATGGTACATCATAAAATATTGGAGAACAATAACTATCTTAATATTTTCTTTGGATCAAATGATTTTATGTTCTCATGTTTTTTTTTTGAAACTATTGGGTTAAATATTTGCTTTGATATCATTAAATATCATTGACTATGGTAATAGATGGTAATTACATTACAATATTTATATCATTAAATAAATAAAATATTTTTGTGAAAGAAAATAATTTTACTTTAAACATATAAAAATATATATGACATTCATTTTTAAAATTCAAAATGAGGTTTAAAGAAAAATAATTAAGAAATAAAATAAGGAAAGAAAAAGTTAATAATAAGAGAATAATTTGTTCTATATGAAGAGGTCATTTCTTTAGAAGCTTTTCTCAGAAAAAAGGAAGATTTTTTTGAAAAATCAAGAAGACCAACTGTGCTAGATTGGGGAAAAAATGGGTTTGTGTTCTATTCAATTAGGCTATTAATGGTGGAAGTTGAAGATGACTCTTTAATCCAAGAATGTTTTTTTTTCTAGAATAATGTAGGTCTACAAAAAGTAGGGGCCTTTGTTTTGCTAGAATTTCATGATCATATTCTGACTTAATATTTCCTAAATAAGATTGGGTTTGTGAGACCTTTTAAATGTTGTTTATGCAAGATAGAGGAGAAAAGTATTGATCATTTGTTGTATAACTATTCTCTTTCCTATTGGTGTTGGATTTGGCTTTGTAATAAATTTAATTGGTCTTGGGCTTGGTCGAAGTCTCTCTTTCAATATTTTTCTTCTTGGCCAATGGGGGATGTGAAAAAATCCCTTTTTAGCATATGGAAGTGCAATTCAACTATCCTCATTTGGATAGTTTGGAGAGAAAGGAATGCCCAAATATTTGAAAATAAATCTAACACTTTGTATGTGGTTTTAAGAGATATATAAATTTATATATATGAAATAGTCTCTTCACAATTTCAAATAAAAAAAGGTATGATAACACAATGTGATATGAAAATGTGTGCTAAGTGAAAAGATATCAAACAACCTCCCATTAATGGGTCAATGGTAAATAATCATGACAAGAGACATGGAAAAGAGGTGGTTTGGATCCCACCTAAACCTGGCTGGTTTAAACTAAACTTTGATGGGGCTTGCAAAGGAAATCTAGGGGCTTTTAGGGTAGGATGTGTGATTAAGGATTATAGTGGTTTTTTAATTAGAGACTTATCATTAAATCTCTCAGATGGGACTAATAATGAAGCTGAGGCCTAATAATTGGTAGTTGGAGTGGAAATGGCTCTAGAATGTGAAATCTCCTTCCTTGAGATTGAAGGTGATTCTCAAGTAGTGATTCAAGTTGTGAATAATCAAAGGACTAAATCATGGAAAATAGCTAACATTATAGATATTGTCTATCCTAAATAGGAAAATTTAAAAGAATGGACATATTACCATTGATTTCAAGAAAGCAATAAAGTCTCTAACTTTCTTGCTAATGTAGTAGTTGATCAACTCATGGATGTAAGATTGGACAATGTTAGCATTAGTTAGGAAGATTGTAGATATTTTAATCAAATTGATCTTTGAACTTTTTAAGATGCTAAATATTATTTTATTTTTATTTTTTAATATGAATAAAATATTTCTTTTTTTTCCTTTCTAATTTGACTTCAATGATTATGTGCTGACGTGTTCTCAAGCTAGTTCCTATATGGGCTTTGATGATGTAAATCTCTTGACTTCCTAGTGAAAGGACTTGCCATGCTTTATCATAATGGCCACCATAAGATTTGATACATGCACATTTATGGTATGTGAGTGTTTCACGTTTGTAATGATCATGTGAATGATTTAATTAAGGGTCTGACAATTAGATTTGGGTCCAATTTTGCATGTAGAAATGGTGAAATGGATCAATTATATGTGGATTCTATGGGGTGGTCGATGATATTTGGTAGAGACAAGAATAAATAAATGGTATTTGTTGGTATGGTGTCCTAGATGCATCTTTTCCATGTCTTGTGTATTATGTTGATGGAGGTGATGAAATATATCAATCAAGTTTAAGGCATGGATACTCTGGCTATGAGCAAAATTTTAAGAGTCAATTCTGACTAGGCTTTTCTTTTCACTCATAATTTATTTATTTTTATAGTTATTTTTATTCAAAATTGTAAAACTAAATCACAATAATTTTTTTGTTTAATTATTTTTAACTCTATAATTTTATATACATAGACTATTTATAAATATCATTTTAAATAACAATAAAAAGAGAAATAATTATACAATTTACACAATAAAAATTTAAAACTATACAAATTTTCCTTAAAACATTAAAAAGGTGAAATAATTTCATTTCAAACCTAATATATTTCAATGAGGTTCTTAAGACATGAATTAAGTATAAATATGTTTTAGGACATTCATATCATGATGGTACATCATAAAATATTGGAGAATAATAACTATCTTAATATTTCTCTAGATCGAATGATTCTATTTTTTCATGGTTTTTTTTCAATTATTAGGTTAAATATTTGCTTTTATATCATTGAATAGCATTGACTAAGGTAATAAATGGTTATTAAATTTCAATCTTTCTATCATTAAATCAATAAAATACTTTTTGTAACAAAATAATTTTACTATAAACATATAAATATATATATGAAATTTATTTTTAAAATTCGAAATGAGGTTCAAAGCAAAACAATTAAGAAATAAAATAAGGAAATAAAAAGTTAATAATAAGATAAAAATTTAAAGTGTATTGAAAGTAAACTTAAGAATACATTTTGATGGAAAGATAAAAATTTAAAATCTATTTTGATGGAATCAAGATAGATACTAGATTCATACATACATACATACATACATATATATATATATATATATATATATATATATATATATATATATATATATATATATATAGCTCATTTCTCTATAAATTTGCATCATATGGAAAATGTTTATTGCAAATAAATTAATGAAATTAATTTATTTAAAATGAATAAAATATTATTCAAATGATATATTTAAAAAAAAAATCTACTTGCATTAATTAAGAAAAAATCACTGTTGCAAATTAAGATCTAGAAAAGAGAAGATAATTATTGTGAAAATGTTAAAGAAAAATAGAGTTCTCCTAAGTATTACATAAAATCAAATTTCTAAAATCTAGTGTAACTTGTAATTAATAGAAATTTACCAATTTTAGGAATTAAAAATTAATAAAAAATATTTTTTAGAGTTTTAATTAACTTTAAAAAAGAATGAAAACCCTTATATATATTCTATTTGAATACAAATAATTAAATACTAAATTTATTTCAATATAAATCATTCTTAGAAAACCTTTCATATTTTTTTAAGAGAAATAAAAATAGTCTAAAAATTTGAATCTACCTACTATAAAAATATACAGTTTAATTATATTATAGGTTGTTAGAATTATAGTTTATATAGATTTAAACACCTAAATCTATGGTTTAATTTTATTTTTAGTCATAAAATATGACTAAATTAGGTAAAAATGGTCCACAAACCATCAAATTCAAGTCTTGGTAGATATGTGTGTATATATAATACACACACACACACGCATGTCTCTCTCTCTCTGTGATATGGAAGCAAATAGTATGATTGACACTTATTTACACTATGTTTGTGATGGATCACATATATGGTTGAAATTATTTGCTGGTACATTCAAATTTCATATTTAAAATTAATTAAACATGTGGTAGTTATGTTCATGTGCTTCATTATTCAGAAAAATGTAAGAATTAAATGAAATTTTAATATGGAACATATTATGATTTATTTGAGCAGGCACTCATAGGTATTTATGCAAATTGCGAATGAATCTAAAAGGCATATAAACTATTTGATAAAAGTAAACATGTGTGTTTGTGTGTGTGTGTGTGTGTGTGTGTGTGTGTGTGTGTGTGTGTGTGTGTGTGTGTGTGTGAGAGAGAGAGAGAGAGAGAGAGAGAGAGAGAGAGAGAGAGAGAGAGAGAGAGAGAGAGAGAGAGAGAGATGGTTTTGATGGGATAAATTTTAGGTTTCCAAATAGAGGTTTTTTACATTATATGATAATTAACATAATATTTTTATTAGATGTCTTAGTTTAAAATGTCTTTATATACATGTATGGAAAACATGGTAGCATACAATAGGAACATGAATTATTTGACATAATATATAAATTAGATGTAGTCCATGGACTAAAGTAATTGAAATATATAATTTTTTATTCTATTTGTGAGTATCTATGAAACTATAGTGGATTAGGGATGTAATTTATTTATTAGGATTGTTTACATTTGTTTTCACTATATCTACATTGGATCACACATATGGTTGAACTTCATTGGTTGACCACCCACTATAAAGTATGGAATCATATATTAGTAACATATTTTATCTGATTAGATGTATAAAATTTATGAAATCATAAAATATTCATGTGAATTTTTAAATAGAATGTAATAATGAGATGTAATTTTTGATACAACAAAATAATCCAACATTCTGGAGGCCATAACTTTTGACCCATAGCTCTATTTGAGCTCTTTCATGCACCAAAACCACTGTATCAAAAATATATTTTCTATCATAAGCCACTCTATCTTATTATGGGTGTCTTTTTAAATATTTTGTGGATTCCATACATGATCATCCGAGGGTCCAAAATTATAATTTTATTATTTTTTTCAATTTTTTTATTTTTATAAATTATATATTTTTAGGACTAGACATTACCTTCAGTTGAAATTCATCCCTTGGTTAATTTTAGTGTTTAGATATTTTCAAGATATTTTGAGTTACACATGCTTGCATGTGAAACTTACTATAAATAATAACTGCTAAAAATAATTTTTTTTAGATTTTAGTTTTTTTTAAAAATTTTCATGTCAAATCTAATTATGATTTGAGACTTATTTAATCATGGTTTGGATTGTAATTAATTAAATTCATTAAATATTAATCAATATAATTTATTTTTCATAAGCTTTACCTATTGGTATTTTATTATCTTGATAATTTTTGGTTTCATTATCTGGTATCAGAGCAATTTTGAATATTGGAGTAAGAAATAGAAAGAGGATGAGGAGTTATTACACAAATGAACTAAACTATACAAGACCTATAGAGGTAAGAAAAATAATTAACAAAGGTTATCACCAATTAGAGAAGAAGACAAGGTGGTCATGAAGCCAAGGATGGCATAGATCATAATGAATAAATATAGGAAGAAGAAGAACATCAAGATCAACCACCATAAATGGAAGAGAGGATGGTTCAAGATTTAGAAGGAAGAAATGAAGGAATAAAATTTGATGTTCTAGATTATGGAGGTAGTTTATAACTAGAGGTTTGATAAATTGAGTGAATAACATAAAGAATTTTTTTGAGTGGAAGACTATGATAGAAGATAAAAAGGTAAAGTTTGTGTGTATAAAATTTAAAGGTCATGCAATGATTTGGTGGGATCACCTACAAAAAGAGAGATAGAGAAAAGGTAAAGAGAAGATTAATTAATGGAAAAATATGGAGAATAAGTTGAGGGAGAAATTTATTGCTATGGATTATGCACAAACCCTATACATAAGATTTCATAATTTGAGGAAAAAATATCACAGTATACAAGAGTATACAAATGAGTTTTATAATCTTTCTATACGAGTGAATCATGATGAAATATAAAAGTAGATGGTTTAAAGGTATGTAAATGGTTTGAAATTTTCTATTCAAGATGAATTAAGCATGGATAAAATAATTTTAATGGAGGAGGCTTATCAATTAGCTTTAAAGGTAGAAGAAAAACAAAATACATAGAATTTCATAAGAATGTCTATTGGTATAAAAAGAGGTGGATCTCCTATAATAAGGGGACAAGGTGGGTTTAATATCACCAGAGGTGGGTTTAATACCAATAAACGTGAATCATCATGTGGTGCATAAAGGCAAGATGAGAATAGGCAAGGGTTTAAATACAAACAAAGAGGAAGAGGGTTTCATAGAAGACAAGGTTACGATGGTGTTATAGGATGGTTTTTGAATTATCATAGATATTATGTTTGTTATATATGTGGAGAAGATGGGAATAGAGCATTTTATTTTCCACACTATAAAGATCAAGAAAGGAGGAAAGAGGATCACTTAAGAGTGAATCTAGTTGAGGTTGAGATGGAAGAGCAAAATACTAAAATTTCACTAGCAAATGTTGAAGATAATCTCATGATGATAAGAATAATGATCAATCCAAGTAAGAAACATGTTTAGAATAAACAAGGTGGTGATACATGGTTGTAATCAAATATTTTTTGAACAAGATGTACTTTAGGTGGAAAGGTATGAAAATTAATTATATATGGTGGTAGTTTTGAAAATATGGATTCTAAAGAAAATGGTATAGAAACAAAATTTGAAATGTGAAAAGCATCCTAATCCTTATTGGATTTCATGGTTTAAGAAAGGGATGAAGTTACAGTAGATAAATTTTTTTTATCAAGTTTTCTATAAGTAAAAGTTATAATAATGAAATATGGTGCGATGTTGTCATGTCGCCTTTTTCGTGGACATTGACAGACTTGATGGTTAGCCTATTATACGACCTTCGTAGGCTAATAGGATGGATAGAGGGTCATAATGGAGCTTGGCTTGACTTTGATTCATAGAATTTCTACATTTGGTTTTCATTCAGGGTCTTTCAGACATGTTTGCTTGATGCTCCTATTATTTAGGGATATTTGACATGTAGTGGAGCACCTTTATTTTGGTATGGTCATGTGTGAAATCACTCCCTGATTCACCTGCTTCGATCGGTTTGAGGATCCGACGTATATTGAGGGAGATATTAATATTTGATTAATTTAATCAAATATTAATTAATTGGTCTCATTAATAATTAATTATTAATTATTTGGTCTAATTTTAAATTAGAAACCCTAATGCTAATTTAAGAAAACCCTAATTAGGGCAAGCATATCTTTTGAGGGTATAAGGGTTTCACATGGAGGCCATTATTGATTATGCATAGATTATTGATTATTGAAAATTGAAGAAATTCTTCTGTGAAGACTGAGCCAAGGGTTCCAGGATTCCATTGCAGTGGAGAACGTCAACTCTTCATTATGTGTGATTTAGAGGCTGTGAAATATCAGCTGATTTATTGCCAAATTGAGAGATAGCTTCATCCAGAAGTTATCACAGAGGTACAAATTTGAGAGATAGCTTCATCCAGAAGTTATCACAGAATTTCAGGGTTGAGAGATAACTTCACATAGAAGTTATTACAGATATTTCAGGTATTTATCTTTATTTAGTTTTTGATCCAATAAATTATACAGATAGAGATATTCTGTATTAGAATAGTATATCTTCAGATCAGGTGGTTCAGCAATCAGGGGTTAAGAACAGACAGGTTGGCAGCCGTACTAAGTCCGTACAGGTCCGTACAGATTCTCGTAGATACCGACACTGGCAGACAGAGATCCCCAGTGACCGACATCAGCCGTCTGAGGACCGACGTTGGCAGATAAGGACCCACAGAGATCGACGTCGGTAGTATATCGACCGACGCCGGCGACTGTGTATTCGACACAGCAGGCTGAGACTTCCAGAATCCAATTTTCACTTCCAGTTTCCAATTTTCGCTTCCAGTTTTGCATAATTTTAGGGTTTTAAGACCATATCTATAATATTCTTTGATTTGCATAAGAAAGGACATCTATTTTAATCAACTAGATGAATGATAAGATTTGTGATTTGTTTATGCATGTTTGAATCTATTCTACAAATTATATCTTGTTCAGATCTTTATATGTTTCTATATTCCCTGATTGAAGGGGATATTACAGTGGTATTAGAGCTTATTGTGCAGATAAAGGAGCCCCTAAGTAAGGGACATCACAGTGGTATCAAAGCTTATTATGCAGATAAAGGAGCCCCTAAGTAAGGGACATCACAGTGGTATCAGATCTTATTGTGCAGATAAAGGAGCCCCTAAGTAAGGGACATCACAGTGGTATCAGAGCTTATTGTGCAGATAAAAGAGCCCCTAAGTAAGGGACATCACAGTGGTATCAGAGCTAATGTCTTGCCATCCTGTTGGGTAGTTTGGGTAAGTTGAATCAGTGAAGTATCATAATGACTTCATATACTCAGAGTCGGTGGGACTATGATATGAGGAAGTTGGAACTTAGTTTGAAGAGGTTGAATGAATCTCTTTCATATCCTTCATCAAAAAACAAACCCACACAGTATATGACAGTGAATGATGAGTGGGACTTATTACCTCCTCATGTTCAAGAGAGGATAACCTTTGATTGTTTTGTCAAGCTGAGGAGAGAGCACTATAGATCACTTAGACGAGAGAGCAGCATGTCCCATAATTATTATGATTATGAGATAGGATATAGTGAAGATGAGGATGAGTTAGATGCTTACACTCAGAGTGTACAGGTGTGCTCAAATGTTAGTGCGCTGAGGGTTGATGATCTCTCAACTATGGCAAAGATTGTAGCAGAGTCCCAGGATCTGATTATTGCAGATGATACTCAAGAGAATGCAGTGGACAGTTTTGAGGACTTTGTTTCACCAGTTGTTTCTTTCCGTATGGAAGAGTTAGACAGTGATGCTACAGTTGTTGATACTTCGTCTGTTGATATGAGATTTGGAGTTGATTTACATAGTATGGATGATCATTTGTATATTGAGGTGGTTGGTGATGAGTAGATTCCTCCAGTTGTTGCTGAGGAGCATATTGCTGATGCTGATACACACATTCAGGATTTGGGAGTACCTGATTCTGAGGAGTTTGGGATACCAGTGGAGTCGAGTCTCCAGATTGATTCTTCTCACACATTTGATAGTATGGTATAGTTGGTTATGCCACTATTACAGAGGGATCAGTTATGGGATGGATTCACACCATCTTTTGTAGATGGAATTTGCAGTTGCCAATTACACAGCCTACAATATCGACACATCCAGGGCAGTTGTGATTTCAGAGATTGGTTGAGTTGTGTTCGCCAATTTGATTATGGGTTCCTCTTTGTTCTACTTCTGTTGATGTTACAGGTACTTGCATTGATTCATAGCGGTGCAGAGCATAACTACATTTGGGATCCAGGTGGATCGAGTAGTTCATTGTTTTGAGATTGCTTGGGGACAAGCAATTTTCAGAGGGGTGGATTGTCATGTCCCCTTTTTTGTGGACATTGATAGAATTGATGGTTAGCCTATTATACGACCTTCGTAGGCTAATAGGATGGATAGAGGGTCATAATGGAGCTTGGCTTGACTTTGATTCACAGAATTTCTACATTTGGTTTTCATTCAGGGTCTTTCAAACATGTTTGCTTGATGCTCCTATTATTTAGGGATATTTGACATGCAGTAGAGCACCTTTATTTTGGTATGGTCATGTGTGAAATCACTCCCTGATTCACCTACTTCGATCGGTTTGAGGATCCGACGTATATTGAGGGAGATATTAATATTTGATTGATTTAATCAAATATTAATTAATTGGTCTCATTAATAATTTATTATTAATTATTTGGTCTAATTTTAAATTAGAAACCCTAATGCTAATTTAAGAAAACCCTAATTAGGACAAGCATATCTTTTGAGGGTATAAGGGTTTCACATGGAGGCCATTATTGATTACGCATAGATTATTGATTATTGAAAATTGACGAAATTCTTCTGTGAAGACTGAGCCAAGGGTTCCAGGATTCCATTACAGTGGAGAACGTCAACTCTTCATTGTGTGCAATTTAGAGGCTATGAAATATCAGCTGATTTATTGCCAAATTGAGAGATAGCTTCATCCAGAAGTTATCACAGAGGTACAAATTTGAGAGATAGCTTCATCCAGAAGTTATCACATAATTTCAGGGTTGAGAGATAACTTCACACAGAAGTTATTACAGATATTTCAGGTATTTATCTTTATTTAGTTTTTGATCCAATAAATTATACAGATAGAGATATTCTGTATTAGAATAATATATATTTAGATCAGGTGGTTCAACAATCAGGGGTTAAGAATAGACAGGTTGGCAGCCGTACTAAGTCCGTACAGGTCCGTACAGATTCCCGCAGATATCGACACTGGCAGACAGAGATCCCCAGTGACTGACATCGGCCGTCTGAGGACCGATGTCGGTAGATAAGGACCCACAGAGACCGACGTCGGTAGTATATCGACCGACGCCGGCGACTGTGTGTTCAACACAGCAGGCCGAGACTTCCAAAATCCAATTTTCACTTCCAGTTTCCAGTTTTTGCTTCCAGTTTTGCATAATTTCAGGGTTTTAAGACCATATCTGTAATATTCTTTGATTTACATAAGAAAGGACATCTATTGTAATCAGTTGGATGAATGATAAGATCTGTGATTTGTTTATGCATGTTTGAATCTATTCTACAAATTATATCTTGTTCAAATCTTTATATGTTTCTATATTCCCTGATTGAAGGGGATATTAAAGTGGTATCAGAGCTTATTGTGCAGATAAAGGAGCCCCTAAGTAAGGGACATCACAGTGGTATCAGAGCTTATTATGCAGATAAAGGAGCCCCTAAGTAAGGGACATCACAGTGGTATCAGAGCTTATTGTGCAGATAAAGGAGCCCCTAAGTAAGGGACATCACAGTGGTATCAGAGCTTATTGTGCAGATAAAGGATCCCCTAAGTAAGGGACATCACAGATGTAATTCCAATGGATGCATGCATTGTATTATTGGGAATACTATGGCAATTTGAAAGGAAAGTAATTCATGATGGAGCAAAGAACACATAATTTTTTTGGAAAGGTGGTATAAAGGTAGTTTTTTACCTCTTAAAGGGGAAGAGAAAAAAGAAAGCATACTCTCTACTAAAGAACTTATCTAAGATATGAAGGTGATAGGTTGTTGTTATGTATTAATATCAAAGATTGAAGATATAGAAATAGTGAAAATACCAATAGAAGTAGTAAGAGTGTTGAAATAATATTCAAATTTTATGCCTGATGAGTTACCAGATGGTTTGCCACCAAAGAGAGATATTCAACATCACATTCATTTGATTCCTGGATAAACTCTACCTAATCAAGTAGCTTATAAGATGAGTATAACAAAACATGTAGAATTAAATGAATAGGTTTTTATTACTAATAAATAAGGTGATAAGGTAGATTATGAGTCTATGTGCAACATGATATTTGCTAACTCTAAAGAAAGATGGAGGATGGATAATGTGTGTGGACAATAGAGAAATAAATAAAATTATAATGAAGTATAGGTTTCCTATACCTCGTTTAGATGATATGATGATGTGATTATAGGATAAAAATATTTTACCAAGATTTATCTAAGGAGTGGTTATTATCAAATTTGAATTCATAAAGGAGATGAGTGGAAAATTGCATTCAGTACTAGGGGTGGATTATATGAGTGGATGGTGATGTCATTTTGATTATCTAATGCACCTAGTACATTAATGAGGGTGATGAATACAGTGCTATGAGAATATATTGGTAAGTTTACGGCTATTTATTTTGATGATATTTTGATATTTAGTAATACTAAATAAGAACACTCACAACATTTGATAATGGTATTGGATTTGTTAAGAAAGGAGAAGTTGTATGCAAATTTGAATAAGTGCATGTTTATGTAAAATAGTTTGGTATTTTTGGGATTTGTAGTCTCAATAAATGGTGTGAGAATGGATGAATAAAATATAAATATAATTATTTAGTGTCCTATTCAAAAAATTATTATAGAGGTAAGAATTTTCCATGGTTTCACAACTTTTTATAGAAAATTTATTAAAAAAATTAGTACTATTATGAAACCAATAATAGATTGCATGAGAGGGAAGGAATTTTCATGGACTAAAGCAGCCATAAATAGTTTTGGATTTTTGAATAAGATTATAGAAAGACCAATTTTAGCATTACCAAATTTCAATAAAGTGCTTGATTCTAATTGTGATGCTTAATTTGTGGGGATCGGTGTTGTGTTAAGTCAAGAAGGAAGGCCAATAAGATATTTCAATGAGAAATTGAATGAGGTAAGATCAAAGTATTCTACTTATTATCTTCAAATTTATGTAATTATCCAAACATTAAGACATTGGATGCACTACCTAGTGCTTAGGGAGTTTATTTTATTTATAGATCATGAGGCTTTGAAGTATATGAATACACAAAAGAAGATGAATAGTAGGAATGAAAAGTGGTTATCTTTCTTGTAGGGGTATACTCTTGATTTGAAATAGAAATTATGAAAATTGAATTAGGTAGTTGATTCATTAAGAATGAGAGTATTATTAGAGTATAATTATTAAATACTGTGGTGAGTGAAGTAGTTAGATTTAAAGCTATCAAATAATTATATGATATTGATCCATATTTTGGCATAAATAATCATGTGGGAAAAATAATAATAATGGTGAGTATATTATATAATATGTGGGAAAAATAATAATCATGGTGAGTATATTATATAATAAGTTTATCTCTTCAAACAAAAATAATTATGCATTCTATTTGGGTCCCTATGTGATACATTAATAAGAGAATTACATAGTAGAAGTTTAGCTAGACATTTTGATAAGATGAATACAATATCTTTGGTGGAGGAAAAGTATTTTTGGAAAAATATGAGGAGAGATGTGACAAGGTATGTTTCAAGTTTTAGGATATATCAGGTGGCTAAAGGACATGTAAAAAATATTGGACTATACATGCCATTATAAGTTCCAAGATGACCATGGATTTTATGTTGGGATTACCTATTAGAGGTAACAAAAAATAAGAGTAAAGGGTGAATCAAAGGTGGAAAAAAATCCAATTCAATTTACAAACCCTTAAAATACTTAAAAAATAAATACAATCATTCATGAATCATACAAATCATTCTTAGCAATGAACAAGAAGGATAAAACAAGATCACATACACAACATAAAATCTATCTAAGAAACCCTCTTGGGGAATAAAACCCACTCTCAAGACTACAAAAAATTAGACTAATTTTTCTATAAGGTATTAAAAACTAGAGATTGGTCCTGTCCTTTTAACCCAAAAACTTGATCAATTCCACCTAACCAAAGGCTTGTAGTGAAACACCTATTTCATAAGGAGCAACTACCCCTAAGAAAGATCAAGTCATTTAGACCCTCCTTTGAAATGAAAACCTCCACCTTAGAACTTATGCATTTAACACTTAATGATGTATCTCTGATTTTCTAACCCCTATATAAACTCCCTCTCTATCTCATATATGCCTCTCCCATAGGCATTCCACAATCTCCCTCCACTAAAACTGTCCTCACATACACACTCAGACATCTTCGCATATCCTAAAAATATAAGATCACTAATATTACATCAAAAATATTACCTATAGGTAATACACATACTCAAAAAACTATTCTTCTCATCAAATTATCCAATAGGCACACTACATATCCTCTATTCTTTGTTTCAATGTTTAATACTCTCACACAAACATCTTTAAAGTCTAGAAACCATCATATTTGGTTTCAATATTTATAAATAATTCATGAATTATCAAGTCAAAAATATTTAATTTTATTCCAAAATACATGCCTTCACCCTTAAGACATCTTACATGGGTCACACTTAATCACAACTCTCTTTCAAATAAGCCTAAGTCACCTTTTAAGTCTTACGATGGCACATTCACCTCTTTGACATTTATCCAAAAAAACTAAGAACATAGGACAAATTTACAACATATGGAACCATGTCACTTGATCTATTGGTTCCACTTAAGTTCCAACATCCATCATATCACTCTTCTATTAACCCCCAATTAACTCAAAAATCTCTTTATATACATAGTCATTATGAATAAAAATATAGTCAACTTATAACCCTTTTTTCATATTGCATATGATTATTAAAACCTTCATAATGCATAAATATTGTCCTCATGGAGTCTAAAATATATTCCAATATCTATTTCACCTTTAAACAATGTGATACCAATAAGCACAACTCAGATACCCTTCTCGAGTTACTAGTAGAATATGCACAAACATAAAGTCAACTTTGAAGCTCAATATATTTGACTATACACACATTCAAATATTGAAATATATGTCTATATATTCACCTTGGATAATTATACAAATTTTATTTTTATACCATGAAAAAATAATCCATAAATCAAAAGATATAGAACAGAAACTGAGCACTAGTTTTTCCTTTGCAAATTTGAATATTTAAATCCAAACGGTCATAGTTAAACTTCAATCACTTAAAATGCATCTCATGCCCTTGTATGTTAGATTAAATTAAAAACATTGATATTAATTTAACTTTAACTCATATTTAACCATTTTTCAAATGTTATAATTTAAACATTTGACCTCATCTTATATAATCTTGTAATCTTGACCACATATGCACCATCGATCTCCTATATGTATCTACGTCTTTATCTATGTTGAACATTGGA
Organism: Torreya grandis; assembly: GCA_037957365.1. Taxonomy (NCBI): domain Eukaryota; kingdom Viridiplantae; phylum Streptophyta; class Pinopsida; order Cupressales; family Taxaceae; genus Torreya; species Torreya grandis. The sequence continues at coordinate 970,510 of JARHVA010005556.1, forward strand.
CACCTTGAAATAACCTCACTCAATACACACCATTGATATATATGTGTATAGCTATCTACTCATTATTTTATCTTATAAGATGCCTAATCTTAACCTCTGCTCAATATTAGACTTTTAACACTTCTCCTCATCTCGTTGCTTCGTGACACCTTGGAATAAACACATTCTGTTGATCCTTTTATAAAGAGCTCAATTTTTAACTTCATTGACCAACACACACTTTGAATCATTTAAATAAATATTATTAATAGATATTGATATGTATGAATTATATTTAGCTATTATATCTCCACTTGGTCCTGGTCTTTACCCTTTGGAAATTTGGGTAAGTATGGGGACCAATTCAATATGCTTAGAAGGCCATATTTGCTCCTTAATAACTTTTACCTCAATAAATATAACAAGATAAACTTGATAAATATGATCTCTTCATATAGTATAATCTATTCATGTATCAAAAATCTCTTAGAACCTTTGCACATGTAATATATAATTCCATTAATGTGTTCATTCAAAATTTTCTGCCATGTAGCCAATTATGCTTAGCACTTCCTAGAAGGCCAACTTTGCACATGCATATATTTTGATGTGATTCATTTCATGACCTAAAATTTATCACATATAAACTAGATACAAAATTTAACAAACCCATATGATCAAATTCTTCTTAAACTACCACATGTACAAAATATGACTACATCAAAATGCCTACTCATCTTTTCTTACCACAAGCAAATTTGGCTAATTATGGGAAAATTCTATCAAACTACCTAGGAGCCCAACTTTGTACTTACATATATTTTATCATTCTTACTCACATGACCTAATATTTATTTTATAGTAACTAGGTATAAATTTGATGAAAACCATATGACCAACTCCCCCTGACTCATCCACATGTGGAAATGGTGATGTCAACAAAATGCCTACTTAGATTTTTTGCCACTAAACACAAAAAGTCTAGATGAAAACAATGATCAACCATATAAAATAAAATCATGTACATAATAACTCAAATCATAGAAAAAAATATTATAGGACCTCTTTTACATCATCAAATCACCATACTCATCCCTTAACATCTCTAACCATGCCAAAGCTGAAGATCAACCAAACCTCCATCAAGCATACTTGGCCAAGCACATTGCACACTTTTTCATTGTCACTTAGAATATAAATACACTTCATCCACTCACCAAGACACCTCCATGACATCACCATGACATCATTTAAAACTCTCCAATAATCTATCCCTTTGTCATTGATGTCAACACCCATCATATAGCAATCTACAACTCACCGTCCTTCTCTCTTTAAGCACTCCACAATAAGAACTTTCTCCCCCTTTGACATAATGACAAAGTGGACAATATCTTCTATTGTTTACCTAAAAATAATATCAACATGAGAATACCATATTATAAATATAGTACAAACTCCCCCTTACCTTGATCCTACCTCTTCTTGCCTTAACAACATCCTCTTGCTCCATGCCAACACTATCTTCAACCAAATACTGTAACCAATGAATAAATAACACATAAAGTTACTAAAACCTAATGTAACTCACCAATAAAAATCTAAAAGGGAATCCCCAAAGATATTCAAGAAATTTCACTTCTTGATCATCTTCAAATCTCCATATACCATGAAGAACCAACACACATGCTTACTAGCCTTCTCTTTTCAAACTACCTCAAGGAACACCAATAGAACTTAATGGCACTCACCAAAATAGGAAAAAAGCTATAAAATAACCTATGAAATCTCCTTGAAACATACATACCTTCATATTTTTAACACTAAGAAAAAACATTAAATATTCATATTAGGCCTAGCTAGACTCCTTGTAGCCCTACCTGGAACTTATAGAGATCATAACTTATAGTAGACACATCTTCAAGACCTAAAAATTCATATCTAGATCACTCTCATATTCCCCTTAAATCACTCCAATTTTTAACACCTAGATCTTCATATACAATATAATTTCTTTAAAAACCAACTTGTTAATTAGGTCTACATCTTGACAAAAACATAAATAATTTGAAAACCAAAAACCTTTAAATTAATTTGAAACATGATTTTATAACCCATTTCACCAATTAAACCTATTATGAAGACTCATATCTCAACTCATAAGATAGACCAATTTTTTAACATAGTCCAAAACCCTAAAAACTCAAAATAAACAAGATCAACAAACCTCCTTCTAGTAAATGCACACCTCAAAAATTATTTCACACTTGGAGACACCCATCATGCACTTTTGGACCAATATTTTCACTTTCACACCTTTGGGAACCCATACATCCTATAACCCATTTTAGGCATGCTTACCTTTAAGCCAAAATTAAGAAAATTGAGATTACTCAAAAATATCCAATTTGAATTCAACATACCTTTAAAACATAAAATCACTTGGAACACATTAAAAAGAAGTACACAAGCCTTTTCTATCACAAAACTCTTCTTGACATTTCATCAGTCTCATTATTCTACCTAAAAACACTAATTCTAACCCTGTACTATAGCTCCTTCACAAACCTCTAGTGCAAGCTCATGAATTTATTTCTCCCCCTTAACCAATGAACTTCTAAGATCAACAAAAGTAACTATACATATTGGCATTATTATATTGATCACACAAACTTGCTTCTCCATAAGAAAGATGTCTCTTGAAAAGTATAGGCAGAGATACCCTACTTCACAATGTCTTAGAATAATGTAAAACTAGGAGTTACCCATAACTCATATTAATTTTCCTCCTTATTCATCTAATTCATATAGTTCTTCTTCTTCTTAGGCTTAAGAGAAGAAAAATTATCATCTACTACAACATTCTCTTTCTCTTCTATGATTGGCTTGACAATACATGGAGAGAACAAAGATTCATGACATACCTTTTCATTTTAAGAATCTTCCTTGAAGTTCAAAACCTCATCACTAAGAACTAATAACTAATGTTATTTGAATGATACTCACCTCATAACAACAATAAGATGTTCACTTTTATCCATACTCACCTCATAACTAGCCTCAACCAACATCTTGGTCTTCTTTTTGAGCTTGGTCTCTTTATTCAAAACATTAGTAGGCAATGAGAGCCCTTGGCACTCTTCACCTTTTGTATCATTCTCCACCATAACAAATATATTATTTGGACCTGTAGTCTCATGATGATGCATACTTACCACCTTTGGATTTTATGAGTTAACTTTCCCTCTTTACACTATAGCATCCTAATTAAACCTATTATAATTTGTAGGCCTTTGCCTGTAGAACCTAGCAATGTGACCTATATTCTCATAATTGTAACAAATAATACTCATTAAAGGAAACTCATATTGTCTTACCTTGTTTAGAAAAAATATATCAATGTGTTTAATGTCATGATAACTGAAACAAACTATTCTTTGTGAAGAATACATACCTTGCCTTTCCTTATTTGGATAATGCTTATCAAAGTGTCCTTTATCAAGATAGTTGAAACACTCAAACTTGATCACACCTTTCGACTGATGACCCCTATCATAGTTTCATGCAAACTCATTTCTAGTAGGTTTCTTACATTATCTAACTCTATGCCCAAACTAATTACAAGTATAGCAGTAACCATTAAAATTTACATACCTCATAACATTTGGTTATTTGATCTAATTTATCTTTAGTTTGCTAGCACCTTCATTCTTTATTTGATGATTTGTCTTCAAAGTCATATTTTTATTATTCACATTAGTTTTCATCTTGTCTTGAGTTTCATTCTTTGGTTCTTCTTTTTTATTGAATACCATTTATATCACTTACATATTTTGGATCATTTAGAATATTATCTAAATCACTTGAGTTCTTTTTAAATCTCACAAATGACTTCACCTTACTAGATGTCTTCCCTAACTTGGATTCCAATGACTCATTTTCAATTACATACCTTTAACATTCATCTTCTTTAACTTTCAAGATTGTAGACAAGATTTCCAATTGAAAATTTGTTGATGCTACTAATTACATCACAGGTGCTCTTCAGTGTTGATGAACACTTCTCGTTTTAGGATTCAAAGAACATAAGGCATGAGTTGTAGTTTGAGACAATTATTTGATGTTGTGGTGGAATATAAGTAGAGTATGGTAAATGCTCACAATATTTATTTAGTTTGGTGGTTGGGAGCCACCAAGGTCCAAATCTTTGATATAATTCAAGCCCACAAGTTAATCTAAATGGATATTAATAGTGATATATAAACTAAGTGAATTTTGATAAATGAAAAAAATAAAAAGGAAGGGTAAGCCAAAAAAGAGAACATGATTGAAAATTCCCATCACAAATATTATGACAAATTTTTAATTACTTTGAGCATAAATGAACCAATTTGTGGTGTAAAATAGTGTAAAATCAGATTGCATCACAAATTAGGAAAGCTTCAAAGGAGATATATAAACCACAAGTAAGAACCAAGTTTACTTTAAAAGTTTTCTTCTGTAACTTGAATAGCATATGCACACCTAGATGTAGAGTAACTAAAATGAAGTATAACTAAGATATTCCTAGTTAATCTAGCATTAGCACAAATTAAAAGCCTTGTGATTGAAAATGTAGCTCAAAATTCAAAGAACCATTCAAATTTAAGACAATAATATGCAATTGAGAGACAACATTGTCTTTTAACAAACTATTTAGGCAATCTTTTTAGAATTCCTTAGTTGTATTAAATGCTCTTTTATATACAAATTGCTAAAAGTCTCTCCCTTTAAAAAATGGTAACCTGTGCCTATTTATAAGAAACATAGGTGGTATATCAGATATATTCTCAAAACATCTATGGTATGATAAGGATAGTTATCCTTAGTACAAATCTTACAATACAAAAGGCCTTTTATGCCATCTTTGATAAAAGGACTAGTATACGCTAACAAACTAGCATATATATTAAAAAATAATATTATTTTATGTTATATTGGTGGGTCCCTTGGGTTACTACTTCAGGATGTTCTTAACCTTAGTATATTATTTTCTGATTAGCTCAAAATCTACTACAAGCTTCATCAAACAATCCTCTTCTTGACCTGTGAATGTGTTAAATACTTGGTCACTTTTGGCTTTAAGTTTTTGAATGCATTTGTCCTATGAAATAATTCCTTGATGTAATGATGGTATCAAGGACCTTCTAATTATCTTTGATAGGATGGCTTTGGTTATCCTTGATGTTATAGATGAAGGTACTTACCCTTTGCTTGAACTCTTCTCTTTGTACAAATATTATAATACAAAAGGCCTTTTATGACAACTTTGATAAAAGGACTAATATATGCTAAAAAACTACCATATATATAAAAAAAATATTATTATTTTATGTTACATTGTTGGGTCCCTTGGGTTACTACTTGAGGATATTCTTCACCTTAGTATATTATTCTATGATTAGCTCAAAATCTACTACAGACTTCATCAAACAATACTCTTCTTGACCTACCAATGTGTTAAATACTTTTTCAATATTGGATTTAAGTTATTGAATGCATTCAACCTATGCAATCTGATTCCTTGATGTAATGATGGTATCAAGGACCTTCTAATTGTCTTTGATAGGCTGGCCTTGGTTATCTTTGATGTTCTAGATAAAGGTACTGACCCTTTGCTTAAACTCTTCAACATCTATCAGGCCTATGACATTGGTCTTAAAAGGGCTTACCAATATTGTCTTTAAGAGCTTCTCCATTCTTGATATCAATCCTTTATCCTCCTCCATGAAGCTATTGACACTGTCACACCAGTTGTTCAGGTCTAGTATGTTATCTTTAATGACTCCTAGGATGGCATGAAAATGCTTTAACTTGATAATATTGACACCTTGGACCTGCTTGGTGTGATGGACATTAATAAATTTGGTTTCCTGATCTCTAGAGTTTTACCATTGAGTTATTTATACCTATGCTTTCTAAATTTTATGGGTAAAGGTATTTGATCTAAGCTTTAAGGCCTTTAACCCTTCAAATGTGTTAAAGAAAGACTTATCTAGTAGTTTCATTATATCTTCAGGGACTAAAAATGTAAGCTATGCTTCTAAGTATTTTTTCTCCTTTTCTAGATTGGTGATCCTTTCTTACATCCCCTATAATCCAACCAAGGTCATTGTTGATTGGGCCAATACCAAGTTTGCCACATCCTCTTGATGGATGGGATGTTCCCCTACTACCTTCCCTTGTATAGGAGTTAGGCCTACAAAAGGTTCTACATTTTGAAAGGTGAACTCTTCAGTGCCAATGGTAGTTTTATTGGTTGTCACCCTTTCAAATCCTACTGTATCTAGATTATACATGATAGTGGTCACTAGTTTAGAGGGTTTGGGTATCTCTAGGGTTTCAATCCTAGTTCCACTCGATGCTCTTGGATCTTAAATTTTCTTTCCACTTTTTTTATCTTCTTGAACAATTCTTCTTTTTTATTGCTCCTTCATTGTCTTTTTAATTTAGGGTTTGACATTTTCAAGGGGATCTTCACTTGTAGAGCTAGTAATCACCAATGAGTGTGATTGGGAAGGAAAATTTTAGAGTTTCCCATATCTGAACTAGTCAAGAATGATAGGTCTATGTCTGGGGAACTCATCACTGAAAAAATTTAATTCATTGATGGGATGGGTCCATGTCACCTTTGGTCTTTTGGAGGACCTAGGGATAAGGACCAACTCAGCTTCCCTCTTATTTTGTATACATGGACCAATTCTAATGCCACTTCTTTTCCCTTTTCTTCCTCACCTAATTTGATGTCTTTCAATTTGTGCCACCTCAACTATGGTTCCCTCATCTTCTTGATCAGACTCATAGGTTTCTGCAAGTTCCTTAAAGAATCCATCTACCATCTCATATGGCCATATCAAAGTGTTCCATTGGAGAAGATGATTTTGGAGGCTGATTTGATGATGAAGGGAATTTTCTTGGCCCTTTTTATCATTTGTTCTCACCAAGTCCTTGAACTTGAAGTGCTTGTTATTTTGGATAACTTGGAGGTGCATTAAAAGTGGAAGATAATATATGGCACTGTAATGGATTCATTTATGATCTCTCCCTATTTGTTTTCTCCTCTCTTTGTAGTTTGTGCTCAAGCTTGAAACCATGTTGTCTGAACCTAGCAAGGACATCCTCAAAGTCCATAGCTTTGGTGTAAAAATGGTCATATAGACTAACACTATGCTCATAGGTTACTTTGGTTAGTTGATTTGACTACAAATGAGGGACAACATTGATGTTGTTGTCCCATTCCTTTAGGTCATCCTTCTAAAAGTAGAAGGCATTTCTATGTCTAGACATGATGTCTAATTTATTCCAATATTTGATCAAATTTATCCCAATAAATAATGGGAAATAATGCATAATGCCCTTCCTATTCTCCTTGTAAAAAATATCAATTCTTTAGAAGATTTGGTGAGCAATTTATTACTCAGCCAACTAGAGGGGAACATAGACAGACAACCTGAATGGTTGGGTCATGATCCATTTTATTTTAATAATGGTGTAGTTTGGATAGTACCAAATATCTCCCATGAGTTCAACATATTTCTTGACAAGAGGGTGCACCCTGGGTATGGGGTTCCCTAAAATATTCTTGTCTAAAGTAGGGTATATATAATAACAAATGAACTAGATATGAAATCTATATTTGAAGATGTACAACCTATCATACTGATGGGAAATGGTAATTTTATTATGGGAGGACCAATTCTTGACACCAAGAATATGAGCAGATGCCATTAAAGAGTCGAATAGATAGGAAATCATGGTGAATTGTTGGATTGTCCTTTTCATAATGCCATAAAATTATCTCCCCAAGTGGATGCTAATCAACTCTCCAATAGGTGGAGTTAGCTTCTCTTCCACCATGAAATATTTTTAGAAAACCCATCTAGGGTTGACATAGGTTATAGTGATAACCCCTAAAGCTTTACATAATAGGGTCATAGTGATCTTAGTTACTTGTCTAAATTTAATGATAGGGATTTTACCATCATGGTTCTTGGCTACATTAGTTCTTTAGATTAACCATGGTCTCATGATAACATCTAGATTATGTTGGGTAGTCCATTTCTTGATGGAGGGGAGGTTTATGTGGGCTATAGAGAGATTTTAGTATCCTTCAAAAGTTATTGGGGAAATACATGCAATTATATTTGACCCTCTTTCTTTGATGATCTAATCATTGTCTATTATACAATCAATAAATAAGGGTGCAAGGATGTCAATGCAATGTAATACCTCAGGTTTAATAGTAGCTTGATGAAGACCTATCATTTAGATTACAACCAAGTCCTCAAAATTTATCTTAGTGACTTCCACCCTTTTCTCACTAGATGATAAAGGTTGTAGATCCTTAATTGTGAAGAAACTATTAGGCCAATTATTCATGACATTAGCCAATGCTCCTATATCCAGTTTATTATCTTCAAAGCATCTCCATTCATTGTTCGTAGATAGATACATGTTTATATTTTATTTCATTTTTTGCCTTATCTCTACCATGATCTCAATTGCTTTGAATATGACTAGTCTTGATTCTCAAGATGACAATGTGAACTTTCCTAATGTAGTTATGTCCTTACCAGTCAAGTTTTGAGGCTTTAAGTTGAGGTTTAGGGCTTTAAGCTGGTCTACTAGAGTTTCTAAGCCTTTAATGGTGAAGGTTATGGATTTCATAAATGTATTTATGTCTCAGATCTAATTGATGGAACCACTTATGCAAATCCTATCTTTTTGGGTTCTCTAAATCTTAGGATTGTCCTATAGTGCTTACATGGAGTTTACGTGGACCTCCTTAAGCTCATTTCCATGGTACTCTCATGGGAATCCATTTGAAAATTAGCTATTGGATTTTAAATAAAGCCTTTTATGTCACTCCATTGGATTATTATTCTAATATGAATGTAAGACTTTGATTAAGAACTGTAGGGTCCTTTATAATTAGTCACTTAGATCCTAAAAGACCTAATTATGCCAAGTGGCACATTCTAGCTTCCTTGGGAAATAATTGGATACAGTTCATCCATGTGTCGAGCTATCAATCTTTGGGATCTTTGGTTGAAAAGTCCAACTTTACTTTGTGTTATTAGATCAAGATTAGCAATGGAACTAGAACCATCGATCATGATCCATGAGGTGAAAAATGATTGGTTGGGACATCAACTATGGTTAAATTTGATGGTCTCACTTACATCAAAGGCATCCTCATGAAAATCAAATGAGGGGAGCATAACTATTAAATTTAATATTATGTAGTTATTTTGGCCAAATGATAGCATGCCATACATCACATTCTTGGTACTCTCAATACTTTAGGTTTGGTGTAGTCCATCGGATCAAGCTAGGTGATTAACATGAACTATTGATCATGATCTATGAGGTCTTCTCTGATTGGACCAGCTTTATGGCTCTTTGATTTCATACCATTGGATCAAGGCCACTGAGTGAATGTGGATAGTTTGATCTTGTAAGATGCATGAACATTAAGTTAGTATGTAATGTACATAGGCTTAAGATGAGATTTTATCATTAAAAACACTATGATATAAGTTTTAATGTGATAAGCCTAAAGCTTAAATGTTTATAAGGTCCCCTTTTGGACTAAGTATAATAGTTTTGATGGGGTTTATTTTGAAGGCCTATCTAACATAAAATACATCTTCATGAATGTCAAATGATGGGAGTGAGGTCATCAAAGTAAATTCCATAAAAAAATTTATAGTGAGTGAGTTTAGTACATAGTGCATCGTAAAATGATCTCACATCATTAGATCAAGGCTTCTTTGAAGTGAGGACATTAGATATGCATCTAAGTTAAAACATTAAATGTGAGCACTATACATGTAATGATTCAGACTAAAGTTTAGGATCCTTGAGGTGTCTTCTATGTTGAATAAACACCAAGACATTTTAGGATTAAAAATTAGGCAAAACATTGATAAGGTCTAAGTCTAGGATGAAAATGGGTTTGTGGACATAACATTTAATGAGGTTAGGAGGGATTTAAAAGGGGGAAGGAACATAAAAGGGGACTTAAGTATAATTTTATGTCAAGGTTTGGGCATGTTTAAAAACATAACCGGGGTCCTGAATGTAAAATTAAACTTAGGGTCTTTTTAAAAGGACCAATTCTCTCTAAATTTTCTCCCATGAAAATATGAATTTGAACCTTTAGGGTTTTTTTCTCATGAACCCTTCCTTCCTCCATGAAACTTGCACTTAGACATCCAAGGGTAATCATTAGTAGGGTTAGCTCATAAAACATAATTAAACATGTAAGGACCCATCCCTTTTTAGGTGGATGATATTCAAATTCTAAAAGAATAACCCCATGAAAGACAAACATGGACATAAATGTTTTGAAACATTTACAAGGGTACCTATTTTTAAAAGTAGAGAAAATGGGGCATGTTGGTCCCAACAACAATGGAAACTTGCAAGGGAAACATAGCAATATTTTAGAACCTAAAAACTCTGGTTTAAACTAACACATAAATCCTTTATCTCCTTTGATCCACATATCATTACTTGGGTCAATTCAATGTTAAAATAAGCTTCAAAATATGCAAAATTTGAATCCTCATGTTAGATCCTAAACATGTTATGTGTGTGCTTTGATTCCCCTTACTATTTATCATGAGACTCTAGGGAACAACATCCTAGTTCATATATTTTTGACCATTGCATTTGAATTTGAGAAATATTTAGCTATTATTTTAGGAATAGTTAATCTTAGTTTAGTGGAAGCTTGGGCATTGCTTTGGTACTAGACAGGCATCCATAACCCTGATAGAGATACCTTTGGATTCACTCATGGCCTTGATCCACTACTAGCTAGACATTTATAGACCCGATGGAGGTTACCTGAATCACCTTTGACTTTGCATCTTTTGATTTAGCATTAGGTCCCCTTTTGTGTCTTTTTTGCTTTTAAGCAAAGGTTAGGAGCCAGGATAGCTAGGTTTAAGGATTTGGTCAAATGTTTTGGCCTTAGGATTATCATATTTATTTTAAACCTTATTCTTAGGCAAGGATGTGTTTTAATTGTAAGCATCAGTATGAATTAACTATTGAACTCTCCTTCCACATACATGATTCTTCTTACAACATAACTTTAGTCTTAGGTAATGTATTGGGTTCTTTGGGGGGTAACTGAATTCCATGTGAGTTTTTTGAAAGTCTCTATATTATAACACAATTATATATTACATCATTAGGACCTATTATACAATATTCATGCCCTCACTTAAAATAATTGAGCTTTGAGTAATTCTAAGCAAGGAGAGTCTACAATACTTTATTAAAACAAAGGAGCTCAACCAAGTAAGAAGGAAAAAATTCAAAACAAATAGACAATAAGAAACAAACAAACATAAGTAAACAAATATATACAAGCTAAGTAAGAAAACAAAATAGGAAAGGAAACTAACTAGCCTACGTACTCTAAATCTAAGTAGTCTTATAGATGTTATTCCATGAAGACCCCTGCTGGAGCAATAAAAAAGTAATGCTTGAGGTATTTCCCATTGGTGGGAAATGAGAATTATGCTCCTTGAATGTTTTTCATCTTGAAAGTGTTGTTTCCCAAGATCTCTATAATTTTCTATGAGCCAATCCATAATGGTGCAAACTTACCATGCTTTCCCTTAGGTTATGATGCCTTGTCCTAAAGGAGGACCAGGTCTCCCTGTCTGAATACTTTCACCTTGGACCTTTTTCAAACCATCTTTTCATAGTATCTTGATGTCTACTAAAGTCTACAAATTCATTTTCTCTGGCATCTTCCATCTAAATGATGCTCAATAGCCTATAATTAGAAATCTCTTAGCTTTCCTCTATGTATTCTTGCATGATTATGAACATAGGCAATTTCAAGGTGATGGGGAAGATAAGTACCTAACCATACACCAAGACAAATGTTGAATCCTTGAACACATTTTTTATCCTTATTTTTTCAACACATAATGCATACTTAAGGAGCTTATGCCATGTTCTAGGCTTGTCTACAATAGACTTTTTGATGGCATTCATAAGATTGTTATTGGTAGATTTCTAAACTCCATTTCCTTGAGGATAATTATTAGAGGAAAACATTAAAGAGATGCCATTATCATAAGCCCGTTTAGTCATTTCAATGGATATGAATGCAGATCCATTACAAAAAACTAAATAAATTAGGGCCCCAAATTTGGTATAAATATTTTCTTTGAGGAAGTTGATCACTTCCTCTATCCTAAAATATTTGGTGGATATAGCTTCAGTCCACCTTTTGAAATAATATATAATAGTTAGGATATACTTATGAAATTTAGAGGAATTTGGATTAATAATTCCTACAAAGTATAATCCCCACTATGCAAAAGGTTTATCTACCATCATAGGTTATAAAGGCATGGTTGCCTTTGGCTCTTTTGTGCTAAAAATTTAGCATGAATGGCACTCTCTTAAATTTTTGTGATCATCCTTAAAAATTATGGGCCAATAGTACCCAACCCTAAGAATATTGTGGGTTGTGGTTCTCCCTAAAGTATGCCCACTACCTAACTTTTCATGAAAATTAGACATGATTTAAGAAGCCACTTATTTGGACACACATCTTAAGTATATCCTTTGAAAGTTATTCCTATAAAGGACTCCATATTTGATGAGGTAATGGGATGCTTTAAGCTTTAAGGCTCTCCTTTGTTCTCTGGTGAGTCTTAGGGGACAACTACATCTGATGATAAAATGTATTAAATAGTCATACCATTCATTGGGATTGAATTTTTGTTGATCAACTTGAAAGACATGATGTTTGGGATTAGCATTGGAAATCATCTATACTAGGCCCTAAAATTTCACCAATTTGGAAATCTTCATCTCTATATCATACTCTTGTAGGATTTCCATCCACTTACCTCTTCTTTCCCCAAGCACATTATAAATTAACATAACCTTTGTGGCTAGGTCTGGTAAATCATACTCTTGTAGGATTTCCATCCACTTACCTCTTCTTTCCCAAAGCTCATTATAAATTAACATAAGCTTTGTGGCTAAGTCTGGTAAGATGGCATGTACCTTATTTTTAAGGATGTAACGCCTAAATTTTTTTACTACCTTCACTAGTGCATAAGCATGATTATAAATAAAGGAATAGTTTACCTCTACACTTTTGAAATTGGTTCTCATGAAGGATATATGGTGGTAATTTAGATCCACCTTTTGAGTCAATACTATAGCCATGGTGTGGTCATAAGTAAATGAACACAAGTGAAAGTCTTTTGATAAGTTAGGACTTATCAAGATTGGGGCCTGACCGATTGTCTTTTTTATGTTAGAGAAAGATTTCTTGGGTTATTCATGCCAAGAAATATTAGAATCTTTCTTAAGAATATCATTCAGAGGTTTGAAAATCTTAGCAAAGCCTAAGATGAAATTCCTCATGAAGATAATTATACCAAAGAATTACTTTAGTTCCTTCTGACTGTTGGGTAACTCAATCTTGGAAACGGCTTCCTCTCTCTCTCACAGTCTATGGAAATCCCTTCTTTGGTGATGGCATGCCCCAATAATCTTCCTTCAATCACATAGAAGATACTTTTATTAGGGTTAAGAGATATACCATACTTCCTACACCTTTCAAAAACTTGCTTTAGGTGCATGAAATGGTGCTCTCTATTCTTAAATAACACTGTAGGATCATCCATATATATATGATTATGCATTTTCCCACCAGACCTTAGAAAGAATGGTCCATGGACCTATTAAAGGTGGATCCTACATTAATCAATCCAAATTCATTCTTTTGTAAGAATATGTTCCCTACTTGGTAGTGAAATTTGTCTTCATCCTATCTTCCTGAGTAACAAACACTTGGTTGTATCTAGAAAATCCATCCAAAAAAGACATCATGGTTGATATATAAACAACATAGATGACTTGGTCAAAAGAAGGTAGGGGGTAATTATTTTTTTAGATTCTCTATTAATATTTTTAAAGTCTATGCACAATCTTATTTCCCCATTCTTCTTTCTAATTGGGACTAGGTTGGTAACCCAAGTGGAGTGCCTAATAAGAAACACAATCCTTGCATCTAGTAACTTATTTACCTCTTTAAAGATCATGGGTTATAAGATAGGGTTGACTGACCTTTATTTATATCTGAAGGGTTTGAAACTCTCCTTGAGAGGTATAGTATGAGTAATAACCATTTGATCAAATATTTTTAGATCTTCATAGGACCAGGAATTTACATCATTATACTTTGTAATCATCTCCATAGCCTTTCTATTTTCCATTTCAGTTCAATCCTTTCCTACATTTACTTATTGGGGTTGATCAAAAGATTTCATTAAGTCCCACACCTTGAACTTGTACCTTTTAAGGTAAGATAGATTACATTGGCACTTCCTCCTTACTTGATTGACCACTAGTTTAGAATCCCCATAAATAAGGAGTTCCTTGAATTTATTCTTAATATAAAGTTGTAATCCTAGAATAAGGGATTCACACTTAGCCAAATTATTAGTGCATGTGAATTCTAACCTATAAGATGCATGATATTTATTTTCTACAAGATTTATCAATATAATACCATCCCTTAATCCTAATTTGCACCTAGCACCATCAACATACATCTTCCAAGCCAAGTACATAAGGAGGATCTTTGGAACTAGATTCTTTTGTAGTCTCTAAAGTGAAAACTCCTAGATTAGAGTCAATGAAGTTTACCTTTTCATTTACAACATTATATTCTATTATCATGTGCCTCATCCTTGGTTCTCTTTCTACCCTTGTTTCATTTGGAATAGCTTTCCAAGGTAGCCATAAGTGGGAACAGTCAATAGACATGTATCCATTTAAGGCCTTAGTCCATTCTCTACTTAAAAACAATCCATAAGCACTAGGAATATCCACCACTTGTATGTCAATGAATTATTGAACACTTGGTTCATTATCCAAATACATATGTACATTCAATAACTCCCCAATGACTCTAACTCTTGACTTATCCAATTGTGTGACCACCGTATCAAACTTGATTGGGGTCAACCCAAGTTGTTCACATATCCCAACAAGCATGATGTTGGTTGAGGATCTATAATCCAAAAGGCAAATATAGACATTATTCTAAAATATCCTGTTTATAAGAAAGAAGGATGGGGACTCTGCTTTGGTTACTTTCATAGTCACATTTTCACTATCACTCTTATGCAACTTCCCACATTTTTTGGACAAGGATTCTAGGAGTAAATCTCTTTGTTCTATAATCTGAGTTAGCTCATGTAGATTATATTGGCTTTGATCTTTTTCATATCTTCCACAATTTTGTAACTAGTTTTACGTGAAGTTTCAACAGTAAATTTGGAAGAACTACCCTTAGGTGGTTCAGGATCATTCATTGATGTAGTGTTTGGAGGAGTCCTATAATTATTAGGGGGAATGGAAGTAGTAAATGGTTGATTTTGTTCTCTATTTCTCAGAGGGTATGTCTTCAAGAATTTCTAGAATTCTTAGATCTCTTCAAAGATATTCTTTGGCTCATATCCTCTTAGAAAGGGAATTGAAATGTCTCTACCATGTGTACTTGGTCAGATGGCTAGGATCTAAAACGACTTGTAGTAGTATCTCTATTTGGGACTACTTCAAATGTGTCAAGATCTTGGAAATATTTAAAGGATTTATAAAACTTAATGCAATCAATCTCACCATGGTATTATTTCTAGAGGAAGGATCATTAGATTTATTATTATAAAAACTATCATTATAAAATCTATTTATAGGAATGTTAAACTTTTAGAAGGTGAAGTTCCTACCAAACTTATTATTAGCATTTCCAACTTGATTTTGCAATTGTGATAAATCTATGCTAAACTTCTAGACCATATTTAGTATGGATTCATTTTCATTCTTTAGGGTCTCAAAATTTTGGACTTGGTTATTGTTAGTACCATTGACTGATAATAAATCATTTTGGTCATTGGTGTGAAATCCATTAGTAACTTGATGACTCAAGAAACTTAGGTTTTGATTAGGATTAGCATGGCTAGTAGGTAATAAATTTAGATTAGGGAGTAGTTGGTTTAATGATACAGAATTTTTGTTATTATTTGGGAGAAGGTTTAATGTAGGCATCTAAAGATTAACATTTGGGATAGAATAAGCCATATATCCTTGAGGCTATATTTTCTCACTAATAAACACTTCTTCAGAATAAGCTTGGGCCAATGTGGTGATAACTAGGAAAGCTCTTTTTAGAAACACAAAAGTCATGGGGTCTATTGCATCTTTGTAAAGTTCTAGAGCTAAAACATCATTAAGTTTGTATGGATCCATGGTCCAACTAAACATCTTTTGAAACCTAGCATTAAAGGATCTAATGGGTTCATTTTCATCTCTCTTAATAGTTTTAAACTGGTGATAAATGACACAAGGGCTTATGATCTTCCCAAATTGATCAATAAAGATAGTGTCAAAATTATTCCATGAGGTAATACAATTGTCAGGCAAACTAAATAACCATTTATATGCAACATATTTGAATGTAAAAGGAAATAATATATGAGCCACATCTTCATGGATGACATTTAATAACCTTAATGTATCTCTGAAAGACTTAGCATGTTCTTCTATAGTTTCAACACCAATTGCGCTAAATACTAGCAAGTACTTTCAAGATTATGAGGCAAGTCATGAACTACACCTGGTACATTGATTGGGGAACTTCCAAGCCATGCCTATTTGGATGAATATTGAACATAGGAACCCCTTGTAAGGGTTAATATGGTAGAGACTTGAATTGCCTATGTCTTCCTCTATCTTTCCTATTTCTTCTATGGGTTTCTAGATTGAGAAGGGCTCTCCTGTCTCTAAATTTGATCTGGTCCTGATCCTTGGTAATTCTAGCTTGAATATTAAGGATCCTATTTAAAATATAGTGTAACAATTTATAATTCATAAATAACTACAATCGACCTATAAACTAAGCCTATTTTTTGGGATATTTTCTCATAAAGGGATAAAGGACACTGATATTTGGCTAAGTAAGCTCAAAGATGTGCTAAATTATGCAAAGAAGGCCATTCTTAGCAACCTATGACTCAAACAAACTCAAGATTCACCAAGAATTGTCAATATTCAACCAAAATAAAGTGATATAATTTCAAATACTATTAATTCTTAAATATTGAAGCTATCTTTACCATAATTTAACTATTTCCTTATAGAGAACTAGGACCTTTGCCTGACAAAGTGCAAAGATATGTGAGAAACCACCTAGATGAGTGAAGAATCACTCATAAGGGTTAATAATCCTTTAAATTTAACATAAGAATTATTTAAATTGATCAAGAATGCCCTCCTTCTATCACTAGTGGGAGCCTTCCTATTGATGCTTCTAATTACCTCACAGGTGCTCTTCAGTTTTGATGAACAATTCTCATTTTAGGATTCAAAGAAACCAAGACATGAGTTGTAGTTTGTGACAATTATGTGATGTCTATGGTGGAATAGAAGTAGAGTATGGGAACTATCCATAATATCTATTTCATTTATTGATTGGGGGATATTAGTGTCTAGATCTTTGAGATTATTCAAGCCCACAAGTTAATCTAAATGAATATTAACAATGATATTTAAACTAGTTGAATTTTGATTAAAAAATAGAAAAAAGAATGGTAAGGTAGAAAAGAGAACGTGATTGTAAATTCCCATCTCAAATAATATGACAAAGTTCTAATTACTTTGAGCATACATAAACCAATTTGTGGTGTAAAATAGTATAAACTTAGATTGCATCACAAACTAGGCAAGCTTCAAAGGAGATATATAAACCACAAGTATAAACTAAGTTTACTTTAAAAAATTGCTACTATAACTTGAATAGCATATGCACATCTAGATGTAGAGAAAATAAAATGAAGTATACCTAAGATATTTTCAATTAATATATAATTAGCACAAATTATTAACCCTATGATATAAAATGTAGCTTAAAATGTAAAGAACTATTCAAACTTAAGACAATAATATGCAATTGAGAGATAGCATTGGCTTTCGACAAACTATTCAGACAATATTTTTAGAATTCCTTAGTTGTATTAAATGTTCTTTTGTATACAAATTAATTGGATTCTCTCCCTTTACAAAATGTTAACCTTTGCCTATCTATAGGAAACGTAGATGGTATATTGGTTATCTTCTAAAAAAATCTATGGTATGATAAGGACAATTGTCCTTAATACAAAGATTAAAATTAAAAAGGCCTTTTATGCTAACTTTTGCAAAAGGACTGATATATGCTAACAGAATATCATATATATTACAAAATAATATTCTTTTATGTTACATTATTGGGTCCCTTAGGTTACTGCTTAAGGATATTCTTCTCCTTAGTATATTGTTTTTTTATTAGCTCGAAATCTATTGTAGGCTTCATCAAACAATCATATTCTTGACCTACTAATGTGTTAAATTCTTTGTCACTCTTGGCTTTAAGTTCCCAAATGAATTGAGCCTCTACAATCTACTTCCCTAATGTAATGATGGTATCAAGGACCTTTCGATTATTTTTGATATGCTAGCCTTAGTTGTCCTTGATGTTCTAGATGAAGGTACTGACCCTTTGTTTGAACTTTTCATCATCCTTTAGGCTTATGACATTGGTCTTATAATGGCTTACCAATAGTGCTCTTAAGAGCTTCTCCATTGTTGATATAAACCTTTGACCTCCTCCATGAATTTATTGACACTATCATGCCATTTGTTTAGGTCTAGTATGTTATCTTCAATGACTCCTAGGAGGTCATGCAAATGCTTCAACTTGATGATCTTGACACCTTGGACGTACTTGGTGTGATGGAAATTAATCAATTTAGTTGACTAATATTTAGAGTTCTTCCATTGAGTGATTGATGCTTGTGCTTTCCCAATTTTATGGGTCAAGGTATTTGATTTGAGATTCAGGTCCTTCAACCCTTAAAATGTGTCAAAGAAGGATTGGGACCCTACCAAAATTACCACATCCTCTTGATGGATGGGATGTTTCCCTATTACCTACCCTTAAATAGGAGTTAGACCTAAAAAAGGTTATACCTTTTGAAAGGTTAACTCATTGGTGCCAATGGTAGTTTTATTAGTTGTCACCCTTTCAAATCCTATTGTATCTAGATTATACATGATAGTGGTCATTGGTTTAGAGGGTTTGGGTGTCTCTAGGATTTGAATCCTACTTCCTCTTGATGCTCTTGGATCTTCTATTTTCTTTCCACTTTTTTGGTTGCTTGAAGAATTCTTCTTTATTCTTGCTCCTTCATGAGCTCCTTGATCTAGGGTTTGACATTGTCAAAGGGATCTTCACCTATAGAGATGGTAATCACTAGTGACTATGATTAGGAAGGAACCTTTTGGAGTTTCCCATATATGAACTAGTTAGGAATGAAAAATCCATGAATGGGGAACTCATCATTGAACAAATTTACTTCACTAGTGGGATGGGTCCATGTCACCTTTTATCTTTCTGAGGACCTAGGGACAAGGGTCAACTCAGCTTCCCTCCTCTTTTGTGTGATAGGGACAAATTCTTCTTTTCCCTTTTCTTCCTAATCTATTTGAAGTTCTTCCATTTGTGCCATCTCAATTATGGATCCGTCATCTTCTTGATCAAATTCATATATTTTTGGAAGTTCCTTGAAGAAATAATCCATCATCTCATATGGCTCTATGGAAACCATATCAAAGTGCTCCACTATATAAGATGGTTTTGGAGGCTAGGTTGATGATGAAGGGCCTTCTCCTAGCCTTTATTCTAATTTTTTCTCACTAGGCCCATGAATTTGGAGTGTTAATTGTTGTGTTAACTTGGAGGTATATTAAAACTAGAATATAGTAAATGAAAATACAATGGGTTCATTTTCCATCTCTCCTCAACTAATTTCTCCTCTCTTTGCAGTCTATGATCAAGCTTGAAACCATATTTCCTGCA
Source organism: Torreya grandis (assembly GCA_037957365.1). NCBI lineage: Eukaryota > Viridiplantae > Streptophyta > Pinopsida > Cupressales > Taxaceae > Torreya > Torreya grandis. The sequence goes on from JARHVA010005556.1 coordinate 990,479, forward strand.
CCTAATAAGAACTTCCTCAAATTCCATAGCTTTGGTGTAAAAATGGTCATATGGACCAATCGTATACTCATAGGTTACTTTGGTTAGTTTTTTTGAATATAAATGAGAGACAACATTGATCTTGGGGTCCCATTCCTTTAGGTCATCCTTATTAAAGTAGAAGGCATGTCTATGTTTGGACATGATGTCCAATTATTTCTAGTCTGAGATCAAAGTTCTCCCAATTAAGAATGGGAAAGGATGGATAATTCCATTCCTCTTCTCCCTAAAAACATTATGAATTCCTTAGAATATTTGGTGAGTAATTTCTTGCTCAACAAACTTGAAGGGAACATAGATAGATAACTTGAATGGTTGGGTCAGGATCACTTCTATTATGATAATGGTGGAATCTATATAGTACCAAATATCTCTCATGAGTTTAACATATTTATTGACAAGAGGGTGCATCCTGGTTATAGGGTTCCCTATGATATTCTTAACCAAATTAATGTATATATAATCATAAATTAACTACATATGAACTTTGTACTTGAAGATGTGCAACTTCGCATAGTGATGGGAAATGGTAATTTTGCTATTAGAGGACCAATTCTTGACACTAAGAATGAGTGGATACCATTAATGATTCCATTAGATATGACATCATGGTTAATTATTTGATTGTCCTTTTCTTAATGCTATAAAATTATCTCCCCAAGTGGATACTAATCAGCTCTCTAATAGGTGGAGTTAGCTTCTCTTCCACCATGAAATATATGTAGGAAACCCATCTGGGGTTGGCATAGGTTGTGGTGGCTACCCCTAAATCTCCACACAATAGGGTTATAATAATCCTAAGTCCTTATATAAATTGAATGATGTGGATTTTTCCATCATGGTTCTTGGCTACATTAGTTCTTTAGATTAACCATTGTCTCAGGATAACATCTAGATTATGCTGGGTAGTCCATCATTTGATGGAGGGGAGATCTATGTGAGCTCTAGGGAGCATGTAGTAGCTTTGAAAATATAATAGGGTAATATAGGAATTTCTATTTGACATTCCTTCTTTGATGATCTAGTCATTATCTATTATATAATCAACAAATAGGGATGCAAGGATGTCAATGCAATGTAATACCTCATGTTTAGCAGTAGCTTGATGAAGACCTTTCATTTGGATTACAAATAGGTCCTCAAACTTTTTTTTGGTGACTTTCACCCTTTGCTCATTGTATGATGGAGGTTGTAGCTCCTCAATTACAAATAAAACTATGGACCAATTTTTCGTGTCATTGGCCAATGCTCTTATATCCAATTTAGTATCTCCAAAGCATCTCCCTTAATGGTTTATAGATAGGTACATGTCTATCTCTTCTTTCATTTGTTTCCTGGTCACTTCCATGATCTCAATTCTTTATAATACGATTGGTCTTGATGCTCATGATGACACTTTAAGCTTGCTTAATGTAGTTATGTCCTTAACAGTCATGTTTTGAGGCTTTAAGTCAAGGTTTAGGGATTTAAGATGGTTTGGTAGGGTTTATAAGAATTTAATGGTGAAGGTGATGGCTTTCATAAATGTATTCATGTCTCAAATCTTATGGATGGCACCACTTATGTAAATCTTATCTTTTTTGGCATGCCAAATCTTAGGATTGTCCTTTAGTGCTTACATGGAATTTACATGGAACTCCTTAAGCTTATTCCTTTGGCACTCCCATGGGAATCCCATTGAAAATTAGACGATGGATTTTAAATAAATAATTTTATATTACTCTATTGGATTATGATTTGAAGATTAATGTGAGCCTTTGATTAAGATCTCAGGGGTCCTATCTGATTGGTCATTTATATTTTGGATGACTCAATTATGTCAAGTGGTTCATTCTATCTTCCTTAGGAGATGAGTATATGTGATTCATCCAGATGTCAAGCTATCAAGATTTGGGGTCCTTAGTTAAAAATTACACCTTCACTTCACATCATTAGATCAAGCTTAGTGATGGAGTGAGAATCATCGATCATGATCCATGAGGTTGAAGTCAATTAGTTAGGAGGTTAGCTATGGTTAAATTTTATAGTCTCATTAACATCAAAGATGTCCTCATAAATGTCAAATTATGGGAGTGTGACTATAAAATTTAATCTTGTGAAGTTATTTTGTCCAAATGATAGTGTGTCATACATCACATTATTAGTGCTCTCAGGACTTCATGGTTGATGAAATTTATTGGATCAAGATAGGTGATGAACACAAACTATTGATCATGATCTAAGAGGTCTTCTTTGATTGGACCAACCTTGAGGCTCTTTGATTTCATGTCATTAAATCAAGGTCACTGAGCGAACATGGATAGCTAGATCTTATAAGATGCACAAACATTAAGTTAGTTTGTGATGTACATAGGCTTAAGCCAAGGGTTTAACATTAAAAAACACTATGATCTAAGTTTTAATGTGATACGCTTAAAGTTTAAACATTTATAGGGTCCCCTTTTAGAATAAGGATAAAATTTTGGATGGGGTTTATTTTCAAGGCCTTGCTAACATCAAAGACATCCTCACTAATTTCAATTTATGGGATTGAGGTTGTCAAAGTAAATGCCATAGAAAATTTTATAGTGAGCAGGTTTAGTACATAGTTCATCCTAGAATGGTATCATACCATTGGATCGAGGCTCTAGGGAAGTAAGGACTGTTAGATCTGCATCTATGTTAAAAACATCAAATTTGATCATGATACATGTATTGATTTAGACTAAAGTTTAGGATCCTTGAGGTGTTATCTATGTTGATCAAACACCAAGAAACTTTAGGATTAAAACTTAGGCTAAACATTAATAAGGTCTAATTTTAGGATGAAAATGGGTTTTTGGATATAACATTTAACAAGGTTAGGAAGGCTTTAAAAGGGGGAAGCAACATAAAATAGGACTTAAGTATAATTTCATGTCAAATTTTGGGCATGTTCAAAAACATGACCAAGCCTTAATGTAAAATTAAATTTAGGGTCTTTTTAAAATGACCAATTCCCACTAAATTTTCTCCCATGCAAAATTGAATTTAAACGTTTAGGTTTTTTTGCTCAAGAACCCTACCTTCCTTTATGAAACATTAACTTAGCCATCCAAGGGTAATCATTATTAGGTTTATCTCATAACTCATCATTAAACATGCAAGGACTTATCACTTTTTAATTGGATGATCTACAAATTCTAAAAGAATAACCCCATGAAATCTAGACTAGGATACATATGTTTTGATACATTTACAAGGGTCCCTATTTTGCAAAGTATAAAAAATGGGGTTTTTTGGTCCTAAAAACACAACTAAGATGTTTGAATTATCTTTATGATCCTTGGTTTCTTCATTCATTATTTCCTCATACTCACTAAATTGATCCTCATAGTATTTTAGTTGAGATTTCATCTTCTTCTCAATCTTCAATTCTTCAAGAGCATTTTGTAATATAGTCTCGTAGTCTTCCTCATATTTATCATCATCAAAATCACTCAAAGTACACTCCTTTTGATGTGGGAAACTTCCTTCCTTAGCCATGAAGAGGGATTCATCTTCAACAAGACCATCATCTTCATGATCACACTCTAAGTCATTGACTTCAGTATCATCTAATGAGCTATAATCTTCTTTGGTGTAGAGACTCTTCTTGTCCTTGAATTACTTCTTTTTGTCACACCTTTTGAATCCCTTTTTTCTTATATCAGAACCAAATTATCTCTTTCCATCATCATAACCTTGATCATGATCTTCATCATCATCCTTATTATACTTATGAGGACACTTATTAGCAAAATGTCCTACCTCTCCACAATTGAATCATTTGAGGGGTAGTTTACCCTTATACTTGCTTGAAATTGTTTTAAATTTTCTTGAAATCAAAGAAATTAGTTAATCCTCATATATATCATAAATTTCATCCTCCTTATGTTTCTTACCTGGTAACTTCTTCTTTGGATTCATTTTAGTCTTGAGATATACTTCCTTCTTTGGTGGTATATCATTATTTACTCTCATCTCATAGGCAGTCAGGGTGCCATGCAATTGATCCATATCTAATTGAGTAAGATCATGATGTTATTATATAGTAGATACTTTTGGATCAAACATGAGGTATAGAGAGATTAATATTTTTAAACTATAGTAGCCTCTTCAAGGTTCTCTGTAAGATCTATAATGATGTTCACAATCTCATCAACTCTCTATAGAAAGTATGCCACAAAATCTTATTCCTTTATCTTAAGACTCAAATTATCTTCAGAGAGTCTAAATTTTTTTCCAACTTAACATTTTAATCTCATTTATAAATTATATACAATCTTTCCCCTATCTCTTTAGTGTAATTACAATGGATCACTTTGGTGAACTCAGTCTTTGTAAGAACATAAGTAATGGCATTCATTGCCTTAGAATTATTCTCAAATATATTTTTGTTAGTAACTCTAGATGGAGGAGTAGAAGGAACAATATAACCATCCATAAAAAATTACCATACATCAAACCCTAGAGACATAATGTATGTCTTCATACTTGAACACCAAAAAACATAATTAGATCTATTGAACATCGGTGCTTGCTTAGTATAAAGACATCCTTGCATTTGATGAAAAACCATATTGTACCTTGGATCACCATCAAGATGTTACACCTTTATCAAAGGACCCATTTTGATAATAATTTTTAGAGGTATAAGAAACTAAGAGGGTAGGTGAATCATCGGTGTCAAAAAATCCAATTCAATTTCCAAACCCTTCAAATACTTAAGAAATCAATACAATCATTCATGAAGTATATAGATCATTCATAGCAGTGAATAAAAAGGATAAAAAAAGATCACACACACAACACAAAATCCAATGGAAAACCCTCTTGGGGAATAAAACACACTCTCAAGAATTTAAACACTTTGACTACTTATCCTATAAGGTATTAAAAACAAGATATTGGTCAAGTCCTTTTGACCCAAACCCTTGATAAATTCTTCTTGACTAAAGGCCTTTAGTGAAACACCTATTTTACAAGGAGTAACTACCCTTAAGGAAGATAAAGTTATTTAGACACTCTTTTGAAATTAAAAACTCCACCTTATGAATGATGTCTTTAACACTTGATTATGGATCTATGATTTTCTAACACCTACACAAACTCCTTCTCTATCTCATATATGCCTCTCACATAGGCATATCACAATCTCTATCCTTCTTCACTCAAACTATCCTCATATGAACACTAAAACCTCTTAGTATATATTCAAACGAAAAGAGAAAAAAATATGACATCATAAATATGACCTACAGGTCATACATGTAGTCAAAAAATTATTATTCTCCTCAAATCATCCAACAGGCACACTACCTATCCTCTCTTTTTCACTTCTACATTTACTATTCTCACACAAACATATGCAAAGTATAGAAACCATCATATTTTATTTAAGTATTTATTGAGAACTCATGATTTATAAATTCCATGATATTAATTTTTCACCACAATACATTACTTCACCCTTAAGACATCTTACATGGGTCACAATTAAGCACAACTCCCTTTCAAATAAGCCTAAGTCACTTGTTAAGTCCTATGATGACCCATTCACCTCTTTGACACTTATTCAAGAAAAATAGGAACATAAGAAAACTTTATAACATATGGACCCATGCCACATGATCTATAGGTTCCCTTTAAGTGCCAACATCCATCATAACACTCTTTTACTAACCCCTAATTAACTCAAACACCTCTCTGTACACATAGTCATTATGAGCAAAAAACAAAGTCGAGTTCTAACCCTCATATCAAATATGATTGGTAAAACATTATTAATAAAAATAGATGGTCCTAATGGATTTTATAACATACTCCAATATCTATTTCAACTTTAAACATTGAGATACTAATAAGCACAATTCAAATACCCTTCTTAGGTTACTTATAGAATATGCATGAACACAAAGTCAACTTTGAACATCAATATCTTTGATTGTACACACATTCAGATATTCAAATATACATTTCCAAATGAAACATGGACTAATATAAAAATTATATTTTCAAACCATGAGTAAATTATACACAGATCAAGTTATAGATCACAAAAATTAAACACTTGTTTTTCTTCATAACTTTGAATATTTAAATACAAATGGTCATAATTAAACTTTGATCACTTAAAACACATCTCAGTCCCTCACATATTTGATTAAATATGCACCATCTATCTTATTTGAAATTTAACTCATATTTCACCATTGTCCAAATGTTAAACTTTAAACAATTGACATCATCTTATGCAATCTTGAAATTTTGACCGCATACGCATTGCCAATCTCCTCTACTTAGCTCAATCTTTATCTTTTTTAAACATTAGACACATTGAAATAATCTCAATACATATAAACAATTGATATAAATACATACATAAATACATGCATACATACATACATACATTATATATACATATACATATACATATATATATATACATACATATATATATATATACATACATATATATATATATGTATGTATAATGTATGTATGTATGTATGTACGTATGAACATCCACTCACCATTAGATCTTATAATAATCTTTATCTTTACCTCTACTCAACATCAAACTTTGAACACTTGTCTTCATCTCACTACTTTTTGACACCTTGGAATAAACACTCTCTGTTGATCCTTTTGTAAGGATCTCAATTTATAAATTCATTAACCAACAAAAAATTTGATTAATTTGACTCAATATGAACTATGGGTATTAATATATATGATTTATTATGATTCATCATATCTCCACTTGGTCCTTGTCTTTACCCTTCACAAATTTGGCTAAGTATGGTGATCATTGCAATCTATCTAGAAGGCCATCTTTGCTCTTTAATAACTTTTACCTTGATCAGTATAATGACCTAAAACTTGAGCCATATGATCTTATCAAATAGGATAATATATTACTATATAAACCTACTCATATAACATTTACACATCAAAGATATAGTTACATTAATCTATTCATTTATATTTTTCTGCCACGGAGCTGACTATGCCTATAACTACCTAAAAAGGCAACTTTTCACATGCATATATTCTGATGTGATTCATTGCATGACCTAAAATTTAGATAATATTAAATAGTAATACAAATAAATAAATACATATGATCAAATTCTCTTGAAACTTTCAAACATGCAAAATATGACTACATCAAAATGCCTACAGAGCTTTTTTTTGCCACAAGTAGATTTGGCTAAGTTTGAGAAAACATTGTCAAACTGCCTAGGATCCCAAATTTACACTTGCATATATTTTATCATGATTAGTCACATGACCTAATATTTAGTGAATATAAACTAGGTATAAATTTAATCACAACCATATGACCAACTCCCCCTAACTCATCCACATGTGGTAATGGTGATGTTAGCAAATTACCTACTCAGATTTTCTACCACTAGAATTAAAAAGTCTAGATGAGAACAATGATCAACTAGATGAAATCCGCTCAAGAAAAAAAACTCAAATCATATAAAAACTCTTATACAACCTATCTCACATCCTAAAATCACCATAATCATCCTTGAGGATCTCTAACAATGCCATAATTGAAGATCAACTAAGCCTCCTTCAAGCATACTAGGACAAGCACATTACACACTTTGTCATTGTCACTTAGACTATCAAAACACTTCATCCACTCACTAGGACACCTCCATGACATCACCATGAAATCATTGATAACTCTCTAAAATTACCAATCACATAGAGAGGTAATTATCAAATTTTTGTTGTTATAGATATATGTTTTAAAATGGTTCATTTCATTACATGTAAGAAAACCAATTATGCCACTAGAGTTACAAAATTAATTTTTAAGGATATTCTGAGAATGCATAGTTTTTTAAAAACTATTAATTTAAATAATGAAATGAAATTTTAAGTCATTTTTAGAGGAATCTATGGAATAATAGCTTTACTAAGCTAAAATTTAGTAGTGCATATCACCCACAAATAGATGGATAGACAAAATTTGTGAATAGGAGCTTGGGAAATTTTTTGAGATACATAGTGGAAGAGAAGCCCAATAAATAGGACTTGGATTTACCACAATATGAGTTTGCATATAATATTTAAATGAATAAATCAATAGGAAATTAACCATTTCAAAATGTTTATGGGTGAAATCCTATGGGTATTTTATATTTAGTACAATTACCAAATCAAATTAGTGATGAGGAAAAAACATTTGTAGAGCATATGCAGTAATTACAAGGAGTAAGAAGAGATTTGAAGGAAAGTAATGAGAAACATAAAGCACCAGTAGATGTTATAATAAGATCTAAGGCATTTAAAGAAGGGGAGTTGGTAATGGATTACTTGAGGAAATAAATATTTCTAAAAGGCATGTATAACAAGTTGAAGTAAAAGAAAATTGGTCCATGCAGAATTATGAAGAAAATAAATGGCAATGCTTATGAGGTGAGTTTACCATAGAATTTTAATATATCTCTAGTTTCATATGTTTATATTTATATTAATTCCCTAGATAATATGGTGAATGTGATAAAGATGAATAATTAAATTGGCAACATCATGTTCTAGAGAAGAAGGAAAAGATAATATAGGTTTTAGATATGAAGATAATTAACATAAGGCAAGGGAATTATAATAGGTATTTGGTACATTGGAAAGGAATAAAAAAAGAAGAAAACACTTGGATTGCATAATGGGAGATAAATAAGGTTGACAAAGAAAAATGGTAGAAGTACAATACGGGCAACTCATAGGATCTGGGCTATTTTCAACTAGAGGAAAATGATGCAAAAAAATAGGCCAAACTTCCTTAGGCCCTAACTTTTGACCTATAGCTCTGTTTGAGATCTTCCACATGCCAAAATGACCATATCAATTTTTTTTTGCTTCTTAGAGTACTTTTAAATATTTTTCATATGGCATACATGATCATTTGAGGGTCCAAAATTACAATTTAATTATTTTTTTAGGATTCTTCTATTTTTTGAAATTATATATTTTTTTGACCAAAAGTTAACTTTAGTTTAAATTTATCCCATAGGACAGTTTTAGTGTTTATATTATTTCAAGAGACTTTTAGATTTATGCATGCTTGCATGCAAAACTTACTATAAATAACAGCTGCTAAAATAACATTTTTTTTAGATTTTATTTTATTTTCAAAAATTTGCATGTCAACTCTAATTCTGAGTTGAGTCATATTTAATAATGTTTTGGGTTGTAATTAATTCAATTTATTTTAATTTTTAGAATCTTTAACTATTGGTATTTTATTGTCTTGATAGTTTTTGATTTCATTATCTAGGCAGATGAATTAAGTTGATGAAGACAACCCATCTTAAGTCAAAAGGCCTAAATATGAATAATTTAAAACTTTAAAACAAATTAAAAAGTTACCAAGTCAATTCAATTTTGATTACACCATTTTTCTTTGCATAATAATTTGGCCAAGCTAAAATCTAACAATAAAAGTGAAGTGTAGAACATTAAGGCTAAAATACAAAGCTGATCAAACTAGAAAGTAATAAAATAAAAATCATCAAGGCATAATCATGTCTCTAACATGAAAAGAATATTATTATTATTGGTTTAGTAAATCACTCAAAAAACACAAGGTGAGCTAATTTATAAATCTAACTAATCTATTTAGTAGAATATAAAACTTTGAGGATTAATAGAGATACCCAATCTTTTGAATCGATCTAGAGATATCGATTGAAAGATTAAAACAAGAGTATAATAAAAAAATTAATGAAATATATTAAAATCCTCCTCTAAAAATGATTAAATTATTTCAAATATTTATATAGTTAACCCACCTAGATACCTTGCATTATAATATCTTATCCCAAGATCCATGCTTTGATAAGAGTTTGGTTTTTATACAAGAGTGTCTTGAAATAGGAAAATTATAAGGCATAAATATTACTCAATGTTTTAATTTATAAATCTTACATAAGGCATTTATTTATTATAATAGATAATACTCAGACTATACAATTTTATTATGCATTTATTCTTTGTAATAAGCACTCGGCCATTTAATTGAGATCCATTCATTTATGGATAAGTTTAGTTTGTGATATAAACTCCAAAAGAATACATGAGAAGGCACAAATATTATCTCTTAGGTTGATTATATATAAGTTGTAACCAATAAAATATATCAATTAATTTATAAAAAGAGTCATAAAGGCTTAAGAGTTGCCTTGTACTTGAGATATTCCCTCCTAGGTGATCTACAATTAAGGCCTATTGAGGTCCTCAATAAGACTCTTTCTAAGAGTCATTAAATATTTTTTCTTAATTATATCATTCCTTATCAAAGGTTAGCCAACTAAATCTAGAATATCTAATCATAGTCCATATTACGAATGGGTTGACATAACCAGATTCATAAAAGAATCAAACCTTATATCTTAATCATCTAAAGCATATACAACATAAATCACATACTTTCATACTTAAATGTGTCTTTCTTATTGAATCATCTAGACATGAAGTATTAAAATAGCTCAAGTTAAAATACACAATACAACCAAAAAATAATCAACTGAAGATATAATATGTGTATTAAGTCCATTAACTTGGAAAAACTTAGTCATGAATATATAATTATTCACTAAGATTCTATCTTCAACAAGGATCCATCACAAGGAGGCCTATTAATATGATATAACAATAACTTATATTGTATTTATCTAAATTAATAACCAAAACATTCAACTAGTAAAATACATAATATAATGGTTCACACATAGCCCACAGATAATCATTAATACATAAATATAAAAGGTTCAGTTGAGAACAATTAATCTTTGGCTTCTATCCATTTCTAGAAGGAAACATAACACAAGTAGAATGTATATGGTGATGATATCCTCTTTGATCCAAGTGAAACTTTATCCAACATAAGGTGGGATCACCTCCCAACATTTTGCTATCATCAAATGACTACTTTAGGCACCTACGAGTAAGACTCCTAGCTTCAGACATGTTTATATCATGGTGCAAGGTATGTAAAGGGAAAAATAGTCAAGATGTCTTGGGGTCAAGGAGATAGATACTCACAAGGTGATAATATAAGAATTTAAAATTCAAGAGGTTAAGAACCTTGAATCTATTTTTGGCAAGTAAAATAAAAAAAATATAGAACACAAGGATCATAAAGATAGGACCCATTAGGTATAAAACCACTATTGTATATTCTATAATTAGTCATGAGAGGACTTAGGTAACCTACCATCATGTCCAATATGAGAGACCTACCCCTTCCTCCATCATGAAGAATGTGAAATTTCAAGGTATAATAAGTCTTATATGATGAAACCATAATATCCAAATAAGTAGAACTACAATAGTTATAACTATCATGGAGGAATATCTTAACTCCAAATTCCCATACAAGGGGTAATAACACTATGGGTGACCTAAGCCAAAACATAGGAAAATAATGAAGAGAATAAGTAAGCCATCTACCATACTCCTGTCAAACTAATAAATCAATAAATAATCACACAAATTTCATTTATCTGAACAAAAGGATATTTTAGTCAATAAGATTCCTACCAAATAATCTAAGCCAACTGAGGCTCTCCCTCTTTAGGATCTCTTCATGTTTTTTCCTTCTTATTCTAGGTTGGTCCCAAAATTTTATTAAATTCAAATTCTAGAGAATATGACCCTTTTCCAAGAGATCCACCTACCTCAAATAGGAATTCTATCCTTCTTGTAACCCAATCATAACATGACATGTATTTGTTATTTCCTTAGATCAACCAACTACTCTACTTTCTAATCTATGCCTTCATAAATTGACAATCACTTTTCCAGTCCATAATGACATATGATGGCTCTATAAAAGTCTTATGTTTGATTCTAAGACAAAAAAATACCTACATATGGCTTAATAAAAATTTAATTAATGGAAAAATCTATAATTTTATGATAAGGCATTCTATATGTTGGTCTAATTTGTCCTCATGCATTAAAGACTACCAATCAAAAGTGGTTCAACCAACCTAGCAGTTATTACTATCCATTCAGACATGCCTAGACTAAATAAAGGCTTGAATGTGATATGGAATTCCACTTGGATCAATTAAGGTTTAGAGAAGATTTGGGTTTGGGGTGGGATCATACATGATGAAACAATGCCCGACGTAGTCATTTTCCTCAATGCTAATGATATGTTTATACACACTTATTGCACCCATGAAATCCACTATCCTAGTTTCCAAAGCTTTAAATTATAGTATGCTAGATCATTTAATTAAACCAATGTAATTATCCTAACAATAAATTAAAAATGTTATGAAGTGATGTTCTTATATCACCTTAATGTCTATGTAATTTCAATTGTAACCTAACCCAATAATTTAAGCATTACTAAACCAATATTTACCATGTGCACAGTCCTCTTACCTTTGCAATCAGCATCACCAATAGAGTATAACCATTATTTTAACATAGTCACATTATTTTCTCATGAGGGTCCTTAAAATATGCATAAGGGATTGTACATCAAGAATAAAATGTGTTTTAACTAAAGGTGGTGTAAAAAGTGACTAAGTATAGATTGGAATAAATATCTACTAAAACCCTTGGGTTTCCCCATAACAGATGTTGGTATAAATTTTTTATTTATTGATGGAGAGAAATTCAAGGAAACCATAACAATATATGTCTCAGAGGACTGGCCTTTAACTGCTTTCTTTATTTCATACCTAACAATATATATAAACTCATCTCAAATATCTAGATTCTTTAAAAGATATTTTGTTAATTCTCTTTTATTAGTACCATCAAATATACTAACTAATTATAACATTATGTTTTATCAATTAAAATATGAGAAGGTTAAACTTTAAGAGCACATGGTATAACACTTCATCTAGGCAAGATATAAATAACTTTATTATATTGCATAAAATATGAAATAAAAACCTAAAATATTATTATTAGAAAAAAATTAATAGATTTAAAAACCTAATAAAATAATTAGAAATAAAAAAATAAGGAAATAAACCCTAGAAACATTAATAGGTAGGGTTTTTAAATATTTAACAATGGATAGGTTAACAAAAATGTTTTATCTAATTTTTTTATTAAGGGTGTTAATCAAGTTAAGTAAAACTATTGAGTAAATTAAAATACATAAGATATAAAATAATAATATAAATTGATTTGTAACATCCTAAATCTATAAATTTTATAAAAGGGTAAAGTATTAATAAATAAGTGAATTAGTTAGAACTCAGGTCTATGAGACTAAAACTATGAGTGTTAATTGACTATAAGACTATGTGTGATTTTTTTGAATCATAAACAAGGCTCCACATTATTATGGGACAAGGTTGTGTTGTTTGGATTTTTTAATAATGTGTTATTGTTTGTAGGGTCCAAATTCATCCTTTATTGTTTTTAACCTTTTTTTAATATTTTATTTATGTGCTTTTGCATCTAGGTCATGTGTGTCTATTCAAATGTCTTTGCTTCATTACTGTGTGCTTTTTGATTCACTCAAACCCTAGCTCAATGACAATAAGGAAAAAACACTATAAAAAGTGGGAAATGGGTAACAATATAGGGTGTTATTTACCTCAAACCCCCATGTGTTAAGTGTTTCCTAAATACCAATATTCCAAATAGGGATCGAATTCCATGTATTTTTCCCATACTACAGTGGTGTGTGTACAATACTGGTGGAATATTATATGTTGGTTCAATTATGGTGTGATTATGTATTTTAAAAAATTATTGGTGACTTTGATATTATATATATACCTATCTAAATACTTATTTATATTTAGATAATAAAAATTAGAAATAATAGGTACTTTCCTCTCAATATTAAGTTATATATTCTAGTTCTTGTAAATAATAGAAGCCTCTTGGTTATATAGTGAACAAAATGGGTAGAAAATATGCTTATATAGTGGACCTTTTGGAATTTTATCTTATTAGAATTATGAAATGTGTGGAATAACCCATTGGGATGAATTTTATTTTTGAAAACTATTTTTTAATTAGAGGGATGATGAAACCAATGTCTTTAGACATGACCAACCTCTGAGATTGTCTTAAAAGAGTAGTTTTGTCTAAGGAGTAGAGATAGCTAATATGGAAGTATAAATAAATTAAGTAATGAATCTATGCTACTTGGAATGAGGAATAAGCAAAATTTAGTATCATAATTTCCTCAAGATAGAGTGTCATCCATATAAAAGTATTTGAATAGTTGTTTAAAACTATGGAATTGATCATAGGTTTAAGTATCCATAAATGGTGGTCATAAATTCATTGTTTTAGTAATAAATGTTAATTTTAGTGTCTAAAATTATCCTTTAATTTTATTAAAGGTAGGGATAGTATATTAAGCATGAAATAAGTTGTAGGACCTATGTAATCAGTAGGAAATTAATTTATTTAAAATTGCAATTTTAATTTCACGTTAGGAATACCACACATGATTTTTTATATAAAAAGGTATTTAAATAAATCTATAAAGTAATTATTTCATATTTATCTAAATCCCTTACATTTAAATATTTTTAGTTTTATATTCATTTATTTTTAAAGCATTTTTAAAGTTTCAGTCTTTTTTTTTTTTTTTAAATATTAAAATGTGAAACATAAAAAAGATGTGTGAGTTGATTATGTTTTTTAATGTTATAAAATGATTAAATATGTTTAAATTTATATTACTTTATTTTCAAACCATTTTTTAAAGGTTCAGAGTTGAGTTTTGAACAAAATATGAAATGTGCAACATAAAAATGAAGTGTGTGGTTGACTATATTTTTAAGGAAAAAAATTCTTAAACATATGTTTGTTATTGTAAATTATAATTTTTTTGAGAATTTATTTTTAATTTGAATCATATATACTAAAAGTATAACTTAAAAATATATCAATAACATTGTATTTAATTTTTAGTGATTTTAGATTTTTGTTATTTAATTTAAAATTCATTTTATAGATATTCAATGCTTTATAAACATTTCATCATTTTGGATTTCATTCTAAAACCTACATATTGAATGATTGACAATGACAATTTGAGTAAACAAATTGCCAAGTATTGGGAGTTCTCTACATTTCTAATAATTGATATTTAATTTGAAATAATAACTTAAACATGATTATAACAATATGTAAAATTTAAAAACTTGTAATATTTCTTTGTAGTAAAACTTTTAATATTGCATAGATGCATCTTATTGAGATCCAATACCTTATTAAAATTTTAATGTATTTTTTTAGTTTTTGAAACTGATAAATCAGAAAATTGATACACTAAAAAATTTTGTACAATATATTTAGGATATAAATAGTTTTTCATTTTTTCATAATTTTAGTCTATAGTTATTCAAATAAAAACTGATCTATGATTTCTTATAGAGACTAGAAATAGCAATCTAAGAAAAACCCATATTTATCACAAATTTATCAAAACTTGAAATTATTATTAACCATTAAAATAATATTACACTGATTAAAATTATTTTTTGTAACATTTCCTTATGAAATATTTTAAAAATATTGTAATGACAAAAAGGATCTAAAATGGAGGATGAAGTGACAAATATGTTGTAGTTGATATTTACGAGAAAAACACATTACCATCTAAAAATAAGAACTTTAAAAGTGAAAAATGCAATGATTGAGTTGAAAGGAAAGATGCCAGAGAAAAATAAAATACTCTAAATAAACAAATTTAAAATATTTATAAGATCAAATGTTTTTGTAATTAAATTAAATAAGTAAAATTACTATATATATTATCATATCTTACATTGATGCATTGTTGTACCTCCTTGTTTTTAAAAAAATTGTTTTAAGTTTCCCTCTTGATATTGAATAAAAAATAATTTATGTCCTCCTAATCACTCAAATATAGATTGTATTTTCATCATTGCTTACCAAAGGATATTATCTTAACACATATTCTATTGATTTCATTATGCCTTAATATCATAGAAGAATTAAAAAATAATAATTACCTTATTGATTCCATTATGCCTCTATGAATGAGTTATCATTCACCTCATTTTAGTCAATTTATACATGTTTATTCTTAACAATTATTTTTCTTGGTTATTTTATTGACACATTTTAATTACTTTGTCAATGAAGCCTACCTTAGTTTTTATTGTGTTGTCACTCTTTTATACATCGAATAATCTTATTTTCAATGTTTATATTATATGGTTATTGATATAAAAATATTTTATTGTATCATAATAATCTTATTTATACATCATTGAACAATATCTATTTACATTTGAAATCCTATAGCTTGAAAATGAAATCCCTTATTCTAAGCTTGAGGATATCTTGTGGCTATATCACATAAAATTTATTAATAAAGATAATACATTTGATTACATCACTTTAAAATTTTATAGGAGTATTTAAAAATTTGATAGAAATGACTAAAACATGTTACACCTTGTTCTTTATTTTATCTAAAATGTAGACCATATTCTTATCAAAGAAATAAGTGTTAACGATATTTTTAATTGATTTGCACATCATTATTCATAGTTTATCCTTATATTCTAAATTTTATTTAATAATTCAATTATTTGTTATTATTTTAATATTAAATTAGTAACATTATTTATATTAATGACTTATATTGTGTTAATGTTTGGATGTAGCATTTTTAGTCTTATAATATCATTTTATTGGTTTTGACCCTTATATTATAACTCAATTATCTTTTCCCTAAGCTTCAGTATTTAAATATTATTTTATATACCTAAACATAGATTTCATTTTAAATCTTTATGGAATATTTACCTATATTTAATTTATAGTCAACTATGTTATTTAAGTTTACTTTTCAAAATGATAAATACCCCTTGAAGATATCATATTGACAACTATTAATTTAGAAAGTTTCTTCTAACATACAACATGTAGATATACAACAAAAATTATCCTAATCATCTATAAATGATCTCAACTAGCATTGTGGCTCGATTTAATTGAATTTGGGAATATCCATAATCTCTTTATGTTTTGATTTTCTACATTTAAAAACACTAATGAAATTGACTAAGTCATTTTCAAGATCAGGGTCAACCATCTGTATTAGGTTTAAATTTGTGATGAGAGAAGAATTGAGGGCCCTCAAAGTATTAATATGTGTGATTTCATGCCATAGATTTATGGGAGAATTATTTTTATTAAATAAACCTTTAATTTTCCAAAAAAATGATTCTCATTGCATTGTATTGCACATTTAATGACACAAATTTTAGGGTTGTATCAAAATTCGTTTCATTTCACATTTGCCTTTTTACACTAGGAATGACATACTACAAGTCTTGACAAGTAAAAATTTCATATACATTAGTTTTGGAAACATTGAGAGGGTGAGATTTTTTTATTGAAACATCTTTCAAATTATCGTTCCATTCATCATAACACCAAATTTGTATTATTTTTCCATAATCCCAATATTACTATAAAATTGAGAATGGTCAGTCCTTTTTTATGGAAACATGTTTTGATGTTTCTTCATCTAGTTTATGTGACACATCTAAATTTCTATTCATTGACCTTGGGCTGGGAAGTGCCATTTAGATAGTTGGATTAGTTGATTTATCTACCTTGGTTGGTATAGTGTTATATCCACCTACAAAATTTAATTATTACCCTCCATACACAGTTTTCTCATTCTAATCTGGTCCTTGGATATCATTTCCCTCATAAACTAATATTTAACTACTCTATTTGGGATAGAAGATGGTTTGGTGAGAATAATGTATCATCATTAGAGAATAATTTGATATGTTTCATCATCTTAATAATAGGATTCTACAATATGTCTATATTGACTGATCTAACATTTATGCCTCATGTAGTCTATACTTATTCCACTTCATGCCAAGTGATTTCATTCTATCATGATACCTCTATATCATCTCTCTCATAAACTATATTTACAATTTTATTTTTGGATTATGGAGGGTTTACTAAGTATTCCATATCATCATCAAAGGATATCCACGATATGTTTCCTCATTTGGTGTGTCTCTAAATCTATTATGGAGTCAAATTATATGATAAGACATTATATTTCAATGCCAAGTCCTCCCATGGGAGATGGATTCTAAATTTGTCTTAATCAATTGATCTATGAGATCCTTTTCAATTTAACTTATTCGACCCCCATTGATAAAATAATATTTGGGTTATAATACTAATGGTATAATTATAAAAATAATAATTACCTCAAGGTTCGATCACAATATAAATCTATGGGTACTTTAATAACAATGAGGTAAAGACATGACAAAGGCAATTTTTAAAAACACTAAATTTTTATAATTAGCTAAATAATGTCAACAATAAACAACTAATGAAAAATTTAGATGTAAAAGATGATCATATACATACCTTGGATTAACATATGGGTCATGTTTCAATAAAAATACTTATATGTAATAAAACCCCTTGTTCATCTACCAATTAAATAATCATGGATCATGATTTTTTCTCAAATTCACTATTTCAATTCCTATCTTGGAAAAGTTAAACATAGTTTTTGAGAAAACTAGATTATATACAACATGAACAAATTTATTTGTACCCCTAATATAAATTAGATGTTTAAAATTCCATTTTATTATGGGACACACTTTTTTTACCAGATTATAAGATGAATACTAAATATTAATTCTTTTTATGTTTCTCCTAACTTCGAATAAAGATAATAATTCAACATCATATAGTATCTAAACTCGTGATTTTATGAAAATATGGATATTTTATTTTTCACAATATTGGCCAAAAAGGTGGCCTAATTAAAAACTGATGATTATGGATTGGTTAAGATAATATTTATAATGATAATAATCACTTAGAGTTAGAATGGATATGTACACTTCCATATCAATAATGGGGATCGATCCTATTTCCTTATAAACTATTCATGTGGATGTAGATGTATTATTATTCTTTGTGTTAGTATTCATAAATGTTTTATTTGGGATCAAAAAATATATATGATTAATTGGTTTTACAAAATTATTTATTTCATGTACTTCCTTTCTCTTCTAAAAGTATTTTATCATTTCATTATCTATAACATTGGCACAATTTTTAGTTTTCGATCTCTTCCTTATATAGACATGTATTTAAGATTTTTTAATGGAGTAAATTTAGGTGGAAGGATGCATGAAATTGTTAATTAATAAAATAATCATGTCATTAATGTTTTATTATTTCCTAATATTGTCCCATATAATTAAAATTTAATTCATTATTATCCCCTATATTTCATTATTTACTATATATGTACTAAACCAAACTGAAAAATTATTATTGACTTAGGATTGTCATTAATTTCTTAAGATTGGATTTGTTCATTTATTTTTTAGAGGTAAAATTCATATGGAAGAGGATAAACCCTAAAATATAAATAGTCATTAATCTTATCCATCAACCCTATATCGATCTTAGCCATCCATCAAATATTTAGAGGAAAAAATACATGATGGGAGATCAAGTATATATATATATATATATATATATATATATATATATATATATATATATATATATATATATATATATATATATATTATATTCCTATTCCATCTTATCCATATATTCAAAAATTTAATATATACACCATAAAATGTAACAATATTTTAATATTAACTTTTCATAACCATCCTAGTTAATTTTTAATATTAGAATATATCGCATAATGTTATGACCTTTCTATGTTGGTTCATGTGTATCCTAAAGCATGCAAATAATTTGTGTTTCCACCCATATTAATATTATCTAATTGAAATATTATATATTACACCTGAATCAATATTTTTATTGATATGGTAAAATTTATCAATGTTTTGGAGGTTAAATTGTATGTTCAATAAGATAAAACAAAAAAATATAGTTGTTAATCTCATGAATATCAATCTCAAAAATACATTGGAAATTTAGAGTAAAAAAACATGAAACATCACAGAGAGATCACTTTTATTCCTGTTCCATCTCAATAATCCAATAATTAATTATTATTTACATATGAAAAATAAAAAATTAATGTCTTAAATTTTGAAAATAAAGTTGGATAATGATGAAATATCATAATGGCTGATCTTCACTATATGACCATTGATCCAAAATGAGTTTCATTTTTTTAAAATAATCATTTAGCCTTATTACAAGTGAGTCTAGTAGATTAAACATGAAACATTTTTTTGGAGCTACTTAAAGAGTGGTAAATTAAGACATTTGAAATTCAAATTCAAATTTCATATTGATAAAATCTTCCAATATTCATTTTCTATACGAGAATTTATTTGGAGGGATTTATCATGTAAAAATGTCATATTTATATAATGCTTACACATATAAGTATGTTTAGATTTATATTTATTGATTATAAATCAATATATAGATATTTGGATTTGATTTTTAATAAATATTTAATATTGAAACATAATAATGATGTGAATTAGTTTATTATTTAATGATATAAAGTGCTTAAGAATTTTTTGTTATTAGTACTTATTGACATTAATGATAATTAATTTTAAATTTGAATCATATATTTCTAAATTATAACTTAATAAACAAAATTGAGTATTTATTTATTTATTTCATATTATCTCTATTTATATTTATTTTCAAATTTATCTTCCATTCATTTTTTATTACTAGTCTCTATATATTTATAAATTGAGTATTCATTTTTTTATGCTTTATTGACATTTTAACATATTGGTTTGCATTCTTAAACCTACACATCAAATGACTAATATATTGATAAGTTGTGTAGAATAATTTTTAAGTATTGGGATTTTCAAAAAATTTAATATAAATATTTAATTTCAAATAATAACTTAAACAATATTAAAAATTGTAAAACTTAGACCCCATAATCTCACTTATGATATTGTTGTGAAAAAAAAATTATTTTATTAAAACTTATAAAATTAAATAATTTCATGTAAAAAGTAATGAATGCATTATAAGAATACCAACATATTTAATTAGATTATGAAAGTGAAAATATGAAATATAGATACACAAATGAGTTTTATATAACATTTGTAGGTATAGGCAATTTTTAATTTTAGCTTATTTCTATAAAAATAAATCCTAATTTATTAATTGTCTAAATAAATTGGATATAATAAAATTGAGAAATACCCAAATTCATCATAGATAGTATAATAATTAAATTTATTGTTAACCTATTAAACAATATTACACTGATTACGATACATTCCTACAATATCTCCTCACAAAAAATTTACAAATAAATTGTTAAAAAAGAGATTAAAATGGAAGATGAAGCAATGAACATATTCCATTTGAGGTTAGTGAGAATCTCAAATTTAAAATTTAAAATGAGATCCTAAAAAGTAAAAAATGTATTAACTAAGCTAAAATAATTAAATTTATTATTAACCCATCAATTAATATTACACTAATTATGATACATTCTTGTAATATCTCCTCATTAAAAATCACAAATAACATGCTTAAAAGGGAT
The DNA here is from genome assembly GCA_037957365.1 of Torreya grandis. Taxonomy (NCBI): domain Eukaryota; kingdom Viridiplantae; phylum Streptophyta; class Pinopsida; order Cupressales; family Taxaceae; genus Torreya; species Torreya grandis. The sequence continues at coordinate 1,012,044 of JARHVA010005556.1, forward strand.
TTAAAATGGAAGATGAAACAATGAACATACTCCATTTGAGGTTAGTGAGAATCTCAAATTTATAATTTAAAATGAGATCCTAAAAATTAGAAAATATATTAGTTGAGATAAATGGAAAGACATAAATAAAATTTAAAACTTTTCTAAAAGACATTTCAATTACAATGAAGATAAATGTTGTATTGATCAAGGCAGATAAATAAAATTATTGTATCTTTTCTCATGTATTGTTTTGTTTCCTTATTACACATCATTATTTTTCACTTATGAGGTGGATTCTCAAATGGACAATGTAATGGGAAATTATTTTTTGAAGTTACATGCTTGAGATTATAAGAAAAGTACTTTATGTCCTCTCAATTGTTTACATACAAAATTTGAAAATTTGTCATCTTTATATTCAAGGAGACTATTTCATATCTCATAATATTGTTTAAATTATGTATTCATCTTATATAAACATTAACTTCTTCTATCATTACCCCTATTATAGTACATTTTTGAAATGACTTTACTATTAACCCCTATTTATCATGGTTGAGTTATCCATACAATATTTTAATGTCCGATAACAGTTCCATATATCGAATATTGTTACATTTAATGTTCCACTAATATCTAACATATTTTTTTTATCATAAGAATATTACTTCTACATGGTTCAATGGTATCTATGTTTATTTTAAGTAATTCAACTTTTTGAATCATATCCCTTACTATCAACCTAGGATAGCTTGTAATTCTATCATTTTAGTTTTAAGGAAATAGTTAACTTATTTGATTGATTCAATTTTAAATTTTCCATGTGTCTTAAAATATCATTATAAATGAAAAGAACACAAAGCACATCATTATTTTTTTATTCATAATGAAAATCATATACATAACAAGTAAATAAGTGTTATTTTTTGTGATTAATTTTTTGAAAAATGGTGCACAATATTATTTATTATTTTTACACATCTCATTTTTCTTATGTAACTTGATTATTTATTCATCTATGATATTTAAATCAAAAATATTATTTAGATAAATGACCTTGACTATGTTTATGTATAGAACTTGTGTTTTCAATCTTATAATGTCATTTTCTCGGTTTCAAAATTGATCTTCTAGCTTATTTTTTTCTTCTTTGACAAATCCTTACCTATATTTATTTGATGAAAACTAATTCCTTTAAGTTCACTTCTCAAAAACATAAACACCCTCTTAAATATCTCATATCAACAACTATTAAGTCAAATAGTTGAATGTAATGGATCAAATCCATATATATCCAACAAAGTATCATAATCATCTACGAATGATCTCAACTATTTTTTTCACTAAATTTCATGTAACTCAAGAATAACCATATTCACTTTAGTTTTTAGTGTTATGCATTTAATACATTGGTGAAATAAACCAAGTCATTATTTAGTTCAGGGTCACCTTGCAATAATGGGTACATACCTATTTATACTTTAAGATTTATTGATTCTTAAAGTATAAATAGGTGTACTTGCATATCATATATTTATGTAATAAAATTGCTACATTGAGTAAACATTTATCTTTCCTAAAAATAATGATTATTTTTGCATTCTATTACTCCTTTTAATACTTTACATTTATAGTGTTGCATCATATTTACCTTCATATCCCACCTAAGTTGGAATAGTAGGAATGGCATCCAATGAGTCATAATGAGCATAAATTTCCTCAAGATCATTTTTTTTGACAATTATGAGAGTATAATATATTTTAATAGACACATATTTTTCATTTTGAATCCTTTCATCATCACTAAAAATTTATATTATTTTGAAATTATCCACACACTACCATTAGATTAAGATGGTAAACATTTAAGGAAATCTCCCATCAAAATGTTTTTTAATTCATATCATTCATGTGAAATTCCCAAATATGCATCCATTTTTTTAGAGGTACAATCACTAAGAGGTGGGGTGAATAAGTGATATAAGTAAATAAACTTCAATACCAATTCATCAAACTCTTAACCATTCAACATAAGCATTAATGAAGCATATAAATCATTCATTATAATGAACAAATTAAAAAATTCAAGATCAAAGCACATAACACAGTAATTATGTGGGAAACCCTCATGGGAGATAAAACCCACCATTAAGTATGCAAATAAATGGACTATAGTCTTATAAGTGATAAAAAAATGAGACTTTAGGGAAGTATCCACTCCAAAAAGAACACCAACCCCTAAACATGGACAAATACCCACTTACCTTAGATGTTGAGCACCCACACAAAAACTTTGATATCAACACCTCCAAAACTTTGATTGCCTTCCAATCTAATGGAGAAATAATAAATAACAACTCTTTTAAACCCTTCACACTTTCTTAAGCCTTCACACAAGCAATTCATCTAAAACAACCTTTTGGATCACTCTACACCTCTTCACTCATCCTCAACCATCAACCCTACAAAATACTATTACTATTATATGAGAACAACCACAAGCTATGGGTATCCTATATTGAGGTTGAACCTTTGGAAAAGGTCAACTTTTTCTTGGTAGATAACTTAAACTAATGCTTCTACTTAGAAAAGGGATAGAAAGGGGTATATGGTTACTAAGATAGATAAAATGGTGATGCAAAAAATTAATTGATAACTCACGTAAGAATTAAATAAACACTAATTCAACATAAGACAATCCTTCCTCATACAATCTCACAAAATAGATAATTTGCATAAGTATTTTATAAACTAGGCTCACTAAACAATAAATAAAGTAAAGAGTAATTCTTATATTCATGCCAAACATATATTAGTGGTAGAAACAACACATGTTCAAACCTGAAAATAGCTTGAAAAAACCTTAAAATAGGCAAGAAATAAGGACAATGGACATGGAAGGACACTTCTTCATAATTCCATCATGCACAAGCTTGTTGAACACAATTCAAAGGGAAGAGATATGTGAAAATTATCTTTATTACTTCTAGAGGTCTTTTATACAATTTTTTGATAGGGTTTCTCCATGTCAAATGAGAATATCTTACAAAAAAGGAGGAGAAATGGGAGATTAGAAAAGGGGAAGATAGAGAAGAAGTGAGAAAACCAAAAAAATAAATGAGATCCAACCACTTTCATGGAGTCTCAACCACCTTTTGATCAACTAAAACTAATCCTACTCAGCAAATTAACCATTCATCATCTCCCAATAGCCTTCAAACCCTCTTATTGGCTTAGAAATATACTAGAAGATAAGAACTTGTTTAAGGTGTTGAGTCATGATCCATTAAAATTAGAAAGTCTCCAAATAATTTTGAAACTTCATTGAATAATCCACTTGCCTTCCTCAACCTCCAAACTCTCCATCTAGTTAATGAGATTATAACACCATGCTTCATCTTGATATGTCCTTTATGTTATTATATAGTCAGTTGAACTCATTCATCTAGTGTCCCTTTTGATATTCCTTACACAATCACCATTTTGCCTTTACTCCAAACCTTGAACATGGGTCTCTTATATATGAAAACCCATCCCCTTATTAGTTTTCATATAGTCATATTTTCAATGAATATCCTCAGGCTACCTAGTCTCTTAAACTTGAATGAGATGTAAAACATACATCTAGGTGATTTTGAGAGGTTTAACTGAGCTTTAATGATGGCATATGACTTTTTAGGGTTTATTTCTGGTAACCCATGTCACATTTTGATCATGCATTTATACATTTTCCTACCTTTGTGGAAAAATATTTTGATCAGATGTGTCCATATATATGGCATCTCCTCAAAATGTTATATCTTATTTAATTTTAAAAACTATGACCCTCATATCTTTGGACATGTGTATTCATCCCATTCCCCTTGAAACTCAATCAACTTTTCTCCATCAATCTCCTTGGGAGTCTCCTAGTTTTGAATTTAATGTTGGTCATTGATCTTTGATCTGCATTTGAGATTCTGACACTTGGTATCCCTACATGCCTTTTGTGGACCTTTTTATTAGTATCCATCTAGTTAACATGATTATGCCATCTAATGGGCTTTTATGTAATCTAGGCTCATGACCTTGATTCACATCGTCGATATGATCTTGCAAAATTTAATGTGCTCCATTGATCTTTGATTTTCTTGATCAAATGTGGTCCATCGATTTGTTTGATAATTTACCATGATCAAGACATTTGGCACCTTCAATTTCATTCTTAGGATCCCTTAACCTTTTGACCTCATACTCCCTATTGATATCCAATCACATGATTGAACATGCACTATATATATACATTGACTTATTAACCTCATGATATCACCCATGTACAATTGGTATTCATTCTTATCTCTTAATAATGTGCCACCTAGCAGCCCTATGTTTAACTCGAAACTTGTTAAGCATTTTTGAATTGAAATGGTTATTTCATGTGGCCTTAGTTTGATGTTTTTAGGCATGTCCCACTCTTTTAGATTATTTTTGAAGGCTTAAAATTAGAATGGAACCAAAAAATTATTTTACTTGAATGAACCAAGTGGATCATGAATGAGTTTAGACCTTTGAAGGTCATGGATTATGAACTAGCTCATTGTCTTATCTATGTAAACCAATGCCTATATTGGTCTTATATATAGTTTCACTCATTAAGAAGAGATAATTGAGCCAAAACCTTAATGGTATTAATTCCTTCCCTTGATCTTCAAACCATAACTATAGATGAAGATTTCTCACGCTACAGGAAAAACCTTTTTATGTAGGCCAATTTCAGCCAACATTACTAGCAACCTAATGGGATTGCATGCCTACTATATAATAGATTAGTTACCTTATCTAATATATTAGGAATACAGAGTCACAAGTCTTTCTTTGTAGCTAATATGAAACTAATAAAAGTCTATCCATTTTTGAAAACATCCTCTTGAATTAATAAGAGAAACAAGAACAAAATAAACATAGTTCCCAAGTCACTTATGGAAGGGAAACATACAACTAAAAAAATGTGCACAAAGCACTTAGAATAAAACATGAAAAAATACTACATATATATATATATATATATAATGGCTTCAAACTCCTCTTAGAAAAAGGATTTAAATGAATCCCATTAGCTAGGATGGGTAATACCTCTCCATCCAGCTAGGCATGTTGAAAAACATAATGTTTTTTGCATCTATGGATCAATTAAGGGTCACTGCATAATCTATCAAACTTGATATGGTTTCCTTGCTTGGCCTTATTTGAATCCCACTTGAGGACTAGATCCCCTTATTTGAAATTCATTTCTATGGATCTCTTATAAAAGGCTTTATTAACCTAATCTTGATGTGGATCTAGTGTTTTCATTGTAAGGCCCCTTGTTTCTTCAATCTCCATGAGCTCTACCATCCTCATGCTCATAGGTTCACTTTCCATCAAATAAAAATGATGGGATAATTCCAAATTAGGTAACTCAAGAGAGATGGGAAATTTGGCCTCCCTCATATATACAAGGACAAATGGTGAGTTACCAATGGCAACTTTGGGATTCATTATATTAACCCATAAGGTTGTCCTTATTTTTTTGTGATATAATCTTTGATTCTCTTCCATAATCCTCTTGATAATCCTTATCAATTTTTTGTTTGTTGACTCTACCATTCCATTTCATTGGGGATAGTAATTTGAGGATGTACTAGGGTAGATGCCTAGCTAAAGTTCCCACTCACCTATCCTCATGCCAATAAATTCTAATACATTATCTAAAATCATTTTTGCTGGTACACCAAACCTCATTACTATGTTATCATAAAGGTCCAACACTATTGTTACATTGGCTTCTTTTAGGGTAATTGCTTCCACTGCCTAGTGAAGTAGCTATTAGTAGTGCGTACCCATTTGTGTCCTCTAATGTAAAGTGGATTGATCATTCCTATGAAGTCCAAATCCCACTACATGAAGGGCTATTCCACTTGGATTGGGTTGAGGGGAAGGGATACCAATATTTTCTTGCCTACAAAGAGATCACACTTTTGACATTTTCTCACCAATGCATAGGCATATTTGAAAAAGTTGCATCAATATTAACCATATATCATCATTTTTTCTATTGTAATCCTTGGAGAAAACTAGCCTCCTGTAGGCCCATCATAGAATTTCTCTAATATCTTGGTCACTTGGTCAACATCTATGCACATTAGGATCAATCCATTGAGGTCATTTCTAAATAATACCCCATAAACCAATGCATAAGGTATGGAATTAAGTATAAAATACCTTCTCTTTACTCTATCCATACCTTGTGGGCACTTAGATTTTATCAAGAAATGTGTCATACCCTAGAGGAATATTTTTTGAGGTGGAGGTACATATATTTGTGAGTTATCTTGTGTCACCAAGATAACCTCTTTATCTTCTTGAAGGTCATCAACCATATGCTAACATAAGCCTTTGCCTCTCACTAGCTTAGTGACCCTCATCTCCATGTCATACTCCATAAATTTGGTAATCTAACTAGATCTCTTCTCATTCAAATATTTATTAATAAGTCCCTCACTCTAAGATGAGACACCATAAAATATATCTTGCTATTGGAGAGCATTACTCTAAAAAATTTAAGGTTTCTTACAATTACAAAGACTTGATTTTCTACAAAAGTATACCATACCTTCTACCCTTAAAACCCTTGACCGAAAATGCTATTAGATACTCAAGTCTTTCACCATTATTTTACATCAACATAGCTGATATATTTTCAATATTGGAAAAGTTATACAATATGAAATCCCTTGAGAAATTAGGATTCATAAGCATGGGTGCTTGGGTAATGTCTTGCTTGATAGCCTCAAATGTTGATTTACCTTCATTTTACCAAGTGAAAACTTGATTCTTCTTTAGCATGGTAGTGAGGGGTTTGACCAAGATTTCAAAACTAGGTATAAATTTCCTTATGAAGTTTATTTTCCCAAGGAAACTTTGGAGTCCTTTCTTATGCTTGGATGAGAATAATGCTAAGATGGCACTTTTCTATTAGGATCAATAGATAGTCCTTATTTTAAGATAATATGCCCTAATATTTTGCTATCATGGATAGAAAACACACATTTACTTGGATTAAAATAGATCCCATATTCTCTATAGGTCTTATATATAAACCTTAGGTGATCCAATTGTTCACTATCCTTCTTAGAGAAAATTGTTATGTCATCCAAGTAGACTGGCACCGTTTGATTTAATAAGCATTAGAAAGCCATGTTTATCAATATTTGTAAATCATTCCTAACATTTGACAAGCCAAAATTCATATTTTTTTAATCATATGTGTTCCATTTTGTGGTGAAGATAGTCTTGTATTGGTCCTTTTCCCTTACCATCACTCGTTGTATCCTGAGTAGCCATACAAAAGAGAGAACCATTATAAACTAGTAACCATTTGAAGGAGTTTATCCATAGATGGTAAGGGGTAATTATCTTTCAAAGAGACCATGTTTAAGTATCTGAAGTCAACACATAATTATATCTCCCCATTCTTCTTCCTCACAGGTACTAGGTTGGCTACCTGTGAGGAGTGCTTGATGGGAAAGATGATATTGGATTCAATTGATTCAGTCAATTCTTTCCTCATTAGATATTAAATTTTAGGTTTTATAGGCCTTTGATCTACCTAATAGGCTTGGGATTATCCTCTAATTCTATAGTTTTTTGGGCTAGCTTGGGATCAAATCCTCTTAGGTCACTATATTCCCAAGTAAAGATGTCTACATATTCTCAAAAATGCTTAATGAAATCATGCCTTTCAGCCTTAGTACTTACCTTTCAAATCTTAAGGAGATTATTTTTTAGGATAAGAACTCTTTCATATTTCTCCTCATCAGTTGAAATCATTGCATTATCTTTCCTCATATGATATCATTCATGGAAAATACCTTCAAGGGTAACCAACCCTTTAGGAAGCTTGTTAGACCTCAGCTAACCAATTTGCTCCTCATACTAATGTTGAAATTTACCTTGGTTCATTGAGAAAAAATCTTCTTCCTACTATAAGAAATAACTAATTTACTTGTCACTTTTAAAGGTATACTAATGAGATTCATTTTTTGGCACTGATGGTTTTACCACCACTTTAACATATGGCTACACTTTGGACTTCTTCAACTTATTTGGGATGTCAAACTAATCTCCCACAGCTACCAACCTATCATCATTATAATTTTGATTCCTTGGTACTAATTGGATGTTGAAGGCCTCATAGTCTTAAATTTTATCCTACACCCTATGTTTTTAGTATTTTATCATGGGATTCTTTGTGATGTTTTTTCCTCTGACCTGATGCATGATCAGCTCACTCTCCACACATACTTTTAACTACTTGATTCTACTCTTACTAACCCACTGAAGGCCATGAATATGGTTCTTATACTCAATTTCATTACAATAGAAACTAAATTATAACTTATAAGAGGAAAATTACTTATAATTAGAGGGAGATACTAGCATTGCACCTATACTTACCCCATGTATTCTCCTTGATCCATCAAAGAACAATTTACACAAACCACTAGTATCTTATTATGGCCTAGTGAGGGATGGAATGGATTAATTATCCTCATGTAAGTATTATAGACCCATGTATCTCTCTTCAATGCCTTTTAAAGGGTCAATTATCTAATTTCCACTCCATAATTCATTCAAGCACATATCAGGTATATCCTCAAGATGAGTGTTTAGTTCTTGACCAACTAGGTGTTCATCCTCATCAAGAATGGTATAGTTGATGTTTGAGCTATCTATCCCATAATCATCTATGTGAAATTATGTAATAGGCTCATATTTTATGGATACCTTAGTCTCATACCTTATTTTTAAACCCATGTAATACCAATATTTTGCTAGATAACCCCCAATTTTGGCTATGAAGTCTTTAGATAAACATATAGTAAAATGAGGAGGCACATCTAGAATCAACACATCTTGATTAAATGAAACACTAAGACAAACATGTAGGGTAAAGTTAAGGCCTCTGGTAGTACCATTTAGTTTGGTGGAAGATCCATCAAAACACAAAACTCCCTTAGATTGGGGTTCATACTTTAAACCAAGCTAATGTGTTATTGACTTTGGCATCACTAAAGTAATTGCTTCACTATCTACCATGCAATTATGTACCAAGGAATCACCAATGATTATAGAAATGTATAAGGGATGAGGCTTGACCACCTTATTTTATTGTCCTTTATTAGGCCCTCTAGTTGTAATGGTGAGAACCATGTTTTCCTTTCCTAGTGGATTCTTGAAAACATTGATCTTTGACAAACCCTCTTGAAGGATATCCACCTGACTAGGCATAGAAATCATGTCCCACATTGGCACACTCACATTGTATTTCTTCATTTGTTCAACAATTTTGATGTTAAAACCATGAAATTTTTATTGTGCTTTGGGAGCCACAATTGTACCTTGAAATTGTGAGTTTTGGGGTATAAATGCATTCCCTTGATTCTAATTCTTTTGTGTTATTAAAACCTTTAAATAAATTGGGACCTTTGGAGCAGCATTAGACTCACTTGGCTTTTATAGTAAATAATTAATAGTATGAGGCTATTTAACTACTTCTTAGTTACCATCCATTTTCCTTATTTTAAACCTTGTATTAGTTACCATTGGAATGTATGCTTGGATAGAACTAGCTTACTAATTGAGTGAATAACACTCTTTATGCTCATAATTTAGCATTGTAGCACCCATTTGGTTTGGTACTTCATTAGGGAATTGGCATTGTTGAGGCTTTTTTGGTTTTTTCATCATAGGTACTATTATTTTCTAAGCCATAATATCTTTATTGAACCCATAACTAGCACCCTGATGCCATTGACCATTGAAAGCCTAATTGAACTCAATGTTTGGGATGATGGATTAACTGAAAGACTAATTCCAAGGCATGGTAAGCTCAATATCTTAATAAATTTTATTCTTATTAGGGTCCAAAGTATTAGAGGTACTTATCGCATTTGGATTATAATTTTTTTACCTAATAGAATTAGGTTATCCCTATCCTTGGCCTTGTTGTTGGCCTTGTCCTTAGAAATTTCCTTTGTAAGGTGGCTTATTTTCTTGATTAGATTATTTCTAAGTCTGATATGGAGTTTTATAATATCTATTGGATTGATATTTGTGCCTCTTCACATTCATCAAGTCATTTACAAAGTATTGAAACATGTTCTTAAGCTCTTGACAATTCTTATTTTCTTGAGAATCACTAGATAGACTAGTTGAAGCCTTTTCCTACTTTGGAGTAGGTATGGAATAAATTTTTTTCATATGAGGAATGGAATATATGGGAGGAATGATGATAGCAAATGGTTTAATCTCAATAAATAAAGTCATTTGTGGCCTAGGTATAAGCTTGTCAGTTTGTACTAGATAATTAGTTGCTCTGATTGCCACCTCATAAGCATTTGGTAGTGTCTTTCCTCCCATATAATAAGCCATTACTATAATATCATTATTTATATCTTTTAAATATTAAATGAAATCATAGTTTTAGGTAGGGATGATAGAGACTGGGATCCTATCCCATGTCTTTTAAAACCTTTTATTGAAATCTTGCATAACCTGATGAGGAGCCCTCTTAATTATGGTTGACTATTCTGCAAGTGACTAGTGGTAAATATTATATTCATTTATCTTACACAATGCATCACATAACTAACCACATGATGTTATGGAGTTAGCATTAAGGTTTTTATAGCATTCCAAGGCTTTACACTTGAAAGAAATGACTAGCAACTTGATGGTCACATTTTCTTTAGTATTATCATGAATATTACAAAATTTGGCTATATCTATAATGTGTTCATAAGGGGTTATATATTTGTCTCTCATGAAATAAGGAATACTTTTAAGAGATAAAAATGAGATAGGGTCATACTGTTAGAGATTCAAAGGACTCTGCCCATTGAAAGCCATAAAAGGAAAAAGCTCTAGGGGATACCATGGTAGTGAAAGGACCCAAAAAATATCTTCTTATAGAGGTAGATTTATAAATTTTTTAAAAAGGAAAATTTCCTTTTTATGGATGAGTGTTAACAAATCTTAACCTTCTTACTAAGTTTAAATGTAATTCAACAAATTCAAAAGAAAAACCTCTAGAAGCTAAACTTGTATTCACCTTTGGCAAGAAATATAGCTACTACTATAACACAAAAATGTTGAGTACTTTTTAAAGTTTCCAAATACTAAAATATGAAATCTATCACCATTAAAAATTGATCAAACTAGCATCAAACTTGACCAATCTTCTTTGAAAGTAGTCCTACTAGGTATGCCAAAAACTATTGTGGTGTGGAGTTGCACCCTTATAGGAGATTTATTAAATATATCCCACTCCCAAAAATAATATGGGAACAATCCCAATCTATGGGTGTCCTATAGTGAGGTTGAACCTCTGGAGAAGGCTAACTTCCTCTTAGTAGATCACCTAAACTAATGCTTGTACTTGGAAAAGGGATAGAAAGGGGGTATAGGTTTAATAACAAAGATAAAAGGTTGATGAACCAAATTAAATGATAAATCACATAATAATTAAAATAAACACTAATTCAATGCAATAAAATCCTTACTCACATAATCTCATAAACTAGCTAATTTGCATAATTATTTCATAAACTAGGCTCACTAAGTGATAAATGAATCAAAGAGGAATTCTGAGATTCACACCAAGCATCCATTAATGGAATAAATAAAACAATTTTATATATTAAAATTACTTTAAAACACCTAAAACTATCCAAGAAAGAAGGATAATAGACATGGAATAACACTTCTTCACAATGCCATCATGCACAAGCTTGCTAAACACAATTCAAAGGCAAGATATAGGTAAATAATATCTTTATTATTTCAAGATGTCTTTCATAAATTTTTTTACAAGGTTTCTCCTTATCAAATTAGAATATCTTACAAAAATGGTTGATAAATGAGAGATATAGGAGAAAATGGGAAGAGAGAGAATAAGTGAGCAAAACCAAATCAATAAATGAGATCCAACCACTTTCATGGAGTGTAAACCACCTTTTTATCAATTAACCCTAATACTACTTAGTAAATTAATCATTCATAAGCTTCCAATAGCCTTTAAACCATTTTATTGTCTTAGAAACATACTAGAAGATAAGAACTTGTTGAAGGTGTTGAGTCATGATACATTAAAATGAGAAAGCCTCCAAAGACTTTCAAACCTTCATTGAATTATCCACTTTCCTTCCTCAACCTCCGAACTCTCCATCTCCTTAATGATCTTATAACACCATGATTCATTTTTATATGTCCTTTACGTTATTAGAAAGTTACTTGAACTCATTCATATATTATCCCTTTTGACATTCCTTTCACAATCCCCATTTTGCTTTTACTCCAAATCCTAAACATAGGTATATTATAGATGAAAATAATCCCCTTATTATTTTTAATATAATCATATTTTCAATGAATATCCATAAGCTACCTAGTCTCTTGATCATGAATGAGATATAAAACCTATGTCTAAGGGATTTTAAGAGGTTTAGCTAAGATTTAATGGTGGCATATGACTTTGCAGGGTTTGCTTCTGGTAACTAAGATCATATTTTGACCATGCACTTATACATTTCCTTGCTTATGTGTAAAAAAAATTTGATGTACCATGTCCATCTATATTGCATATCCTCTCCATGTTGATACTTATTTAAATTTAGAAACTATGACCATCATATCTTCAAACATGTGTCTTCATCTCATGCCCCCTAAAACTTGATCAACTTTACTCTATATCCTAGCTTTTAATTCAATGATTTTCATTTATCTTTAATATGCATTCAATATTGTGACATTTGGTAGTCTTGTGTGCCTTTTATAAACCCTGTTATCAGTTTTCATCTAGTTAACATGCTTATGCCACATGGAAAACTTTCATAAAATGTAGGTTCATTGAATTTTGACCTTAATCCATATCATTTATATACTCCTACATGATCTAACACACTCTATTTATCTTTTATCTACTTGATCAAATGTGGTCCATCAATTTGTTCAAGATTTTATCATGATCAAGACACTTAGAACCTTCACATTCATTCTTAGGATCCCCTATCATATTTATCTCATTCCCATTTTTGATCTTCATTCACATAATTTAATGTGTATCATATATCTACATTGACTTATTAACCTCATGAGATTTCCCACATGTCATTGATCTTTACTCCTAGCTCCCTAGATTGTGCCACCTAATAGTATTACATTTAACTTGAAATTTGTTGAGTATTTTTGAATCCAAATGTCTATTTCCTATGTCCTTAATTTTAAATATATGGGCATGACCCACATTTTTAGATCATTTATGAAGGCATAAATTCAGAATGGAACCTAAAAAATCTTTTATTGGAATGAACTAGGTGGATCACGATTAAGTTTAGACCTTTGAAGGTCATCGACTATGAACTATCTCATTGTCTTATCTATGAAAACCAATTCCTATATTTGTCTTCTATAAAAATTCACTCATTAATAAGAGACAATTGAGCCAAAACCCTAAAGGGAATAATTCCTTCCCTTGATCCTAAAACCATAGTTATATATGAAGATTGCTATGTCTATAGGTACAAGATTCTTATGTAGGATAATTTAAGCCAATAGTTACCACATAAAAAACATGACTGATAGGTCACACACATATCCCTCACATTGATCTACTCTTCAATATATCCACCAATACTACTCACACTTCACTGTGCTTCTCTTACTTCTCTCTAAAAACCTTCATCTTTGTTTTTGCTCTTTATAGAGTCTTCATGATCACCAACTTCTTGGCCAGCAACAAGACATTAATTAAACCTTAAATATTATATCCCACTTAGATAAATATCAACACCACCTACATAGGTCAACCATATCATTGATAGATCACCCTTAAGCAACAACACCTTTCAATTAGGCCTAAGTAGCCCGTTTAGGTCTATAAAGACCTATTCATCCCTTTAACACTTCACTAAGAAAAAATAGAAACATAATACCACTTATAAGAACATTAATCCATGAAAAATGACCCCTAAGACACCCTCAAGTTATTAAATTAATCATTACACACCTATGCATATGCAAAACCATTCAATCATTTGCCTTGTACATGAAATCACCATGAAGAAACAAAAAGTCAATTTCCAACCAATGGTTCATACTAAATATGGATTGGTCAAACCTCTAAAATCCATAAAAATGATCCTCATGCAGAATACAACATATAAAATATAATATCATCATGAAACATCCAAACACCATTAATAAAAACCATAAACACCCTTCTTAGGTCACTAGCAGAAGAAAGTCAAACCCTCAATAAACTTTAGAGCTCCATAAATGCCCATGTAAGATCAATCAAGACTTAAAACCATATTTTATGGATCATTCTTAGAGTATTATACAAATTTTATTTTTACCTCATACTCAAATTCAACCATAATCAAAAGTTATAAGTAAAACACAATAGACTATTTTTCCTTTGTAAAATTCAAATATTTGTATTCCAACAGTCACTAAGAAATACAAATCTGATTAAGTATAAAAATAGTGAAATATACCTGGGAGAGAAAATTTTCACCATAATCAATTTTCATAGACATCATGTCAATTCATAAAACTTTAAATACATACTCTAGGCATAAAAGTGAATAAACCCATGTGACCACTTTCTCTCGACACCTTCACATGTGCAAATGATGACATCATTAATTTGCTTATGTAGGAGACTCTACCAAGATGACTAGTATAACCTAGATCTTCAAAATAATAATCAAATGGATTATTTTCTATTCCAAAATATCTCCAAAAACTTTTTACACCCCATAGGGCCTTTACATCGATAACAACATCCATAACAAGACCAAAACCCATAGGGTCTCATGCAAACTATGTGAGCACTAAGGTACACTTTGTCATTGAGAACCTTTTGATGCCTAAATATATACCATATGTGATGAAAGTGTTTAGTAAACACTTATCATTTTATAATTCAAAATAATTCAAATCATGAGTTGTAATTTATGATAATCATATTATCTTATGGTGGAATAGAGGTAGAACAAGTGACTATTTCACAATATTTATTTAGCTGGTGGTTGGGAGCCACCTTGGCCTATTTATTTATAAGTAAGAATATGATATATTCTAATCAATGTGAATTATTATTAATATTAAGTATAAATTTAAGCTAAGATGGGCATATATAATGAATTTTAAACTAAAGTGATCTGGTTGAAAAGAAGTAAAAAGGTAGGGTAGGGCAAAGAAGGAAGATGTGATTGATATTTATCTCAAACATTATGAAAAAGTTCAAATGTTTCCTAAGTATGAAATTAAAACCAATATATGAATTAAAATATCTTAGTCTTATATTATAACATATATCAGTTGAACTTCTAAGGAAGATAAGAAGCACTACAAATAAGAACTAACCTTACTTTAAATATTTACTCCTTTAAGTAGATCATTGATAAATATCTACAAACGTAGAGTAAATAAAATGAAGTAAACTAGAGAACCTTAAATTATACTAACATAAGAACAAGATAAAAATTCTACATTCAAAGGTACATACCAAGATTTCAAAAGAATAATTCAAATCTAAAATTTAGAATAGACAATTCAAAGAGAAGCCATATAACAATTCATACAAACAAAATGAGATAATCTTGTCAAAATTATCTGCTTGCATTAGTTGGTTAATTTTTACATTAGTTTTAGCTCAAAAAACTCTCTCCCTTCTTAGAAATGATAATACTCACTTTTATATAATACCAAGCTAGTATAACGGTCAGTCATATCAAATTATAAGTGTACAAGTGTAAGGACAACTATCTTTTCTACAAATTTTCTAGAATACACTAAACCTCTCCAAGTAGACTAACCTATAGGAAATGTGATTTTACAAATTTCACACGCCTTTAAAAAATAATATTATATTTAAAAGTTTTACAAAGTTATGATAAATACAATATTTATAACTAACTTTTACTCTAAGACCCTTGTGTTAATGAGGTCCCATGTTATTGCCTGGCATATAGTATTGTCAACCTATAATGTTTCTCGCTAATGAATTAAATATCCACCATTGTTTTTAATAAAATATCCATTCAATGATCCTCTTGATCTTTAAGGTTATTTTAAATCTTCTCCATATCTCATTTGATACCCTTGACATCTCCCATTTTCTCCTAGAGTGATAGGAGTAAGCCCATGACTTTCCTATTACCATCTATTGTCTGGTTTTGACCTTGGTTTCTTACTTCTTGAATGAAATGAAAGGTCATGTGTTTGAAATCTTCATCAATCATAAGACCCAATAAGATGAGGAATGTGGGATATTTAATTAATCTATCTAAGATATGAGATGTTCCATCTTCTAGCTATTTGAAGTCTTTAGCAAGGTCATCCATCCTTTTAGACCAGTTATCCAGGGCTTCAATATTATCAAATAATATGGCCATGGCCATATTTAAATGTGACCTATCGATAATTCTAAAATTTGGGACTAGATTTATGGACAAGGCCTTAATCAAGTCTCTTACCTGAAGACTTGTAGCTTGTCATTAGACAACTTGGCCTATCACTTTAGAGATTTCCCTCTCTATTTCTCTTTTCCTAGTTTTGACTACATTTAAAGAGATGAATAGGTCATCTATGGTGTCCTCAAATTTATTGAATCTATCCTCATGAAATGATAAGATAGAAAACTCTTTTAAATTTTTATTTTCTTGTAATATCCCTTTGATTATTATTTGCAATTAATCACTTTCATTTTAGGATATTTCAAGGATCTTCTCCTCAAACATCTTATCCTATCTTGGATTTTTTCCTACCACTAGAGTTATACCAACAAAAGTCTTTATCTTTTGAAAGATGAACTAATCACCTTTATCCATGGCCTTATTATTAATTACCCTCCTCATTCTAGTTTTTTTTGGGTTGAATCAAACTCACACTAATGATTCAACCACTTGGGGAGTAGGGATCTCAACTTATACTCCACTTAAAGTTCTAATAGCATCCACATGTGTTCCACTTAACCCCCCAAGGGGAACAATGCGTCTCTCTTTCTCCTATTATTTCAATGTCACAATCTATGGCTTTAGTTTATCAAGCACATAAATGTCAATAGACTTTGTAATAGCCTAATGGTGGTGCATGGTTGGAACCTTTTTCATCTTGCCATATATGAAGTATTTTGGAATGGAAGGGCCATATAAAAAATTTGACCTGACTCCAAGGTTGAATGAAATTCAGCTTGGGAATTTTGTCTCCTATTGGAACTAGAGCTATCTCAACTTTCATTTTTGGTTGGATTGTAACTAGGGCCAAGTCTACAGCTACTTTCTTTCCCTTTTCTTCCTTTACTTACTCCTTAGTTTGGGACTGAAGTTATTCCATTTTTACTTATTCCTAATCTAATTTTTAATCACTACCCGATTCTTTCAAGGTATCATCTAGTTCCTCTTCAAGATCTAATGCAATTATGTCAAATTTTTCACCCTATGACTCTAGTTCAAATTGAGCTAAAGATGATTCTACTTCACTAGGTATCCTCTCCTTATATCTCTTTTCTTTAGGGCCTTGTGAAACTTGTGCTCTAGGATATGTGTCATTGCTTGTGCCCACATGAAAATAGGTTTATAATATGGTCTTGGAAAAAATGATACTTGTTAGGTTCCATCTACAATAGATCCTCAGTTGGCTTTTTCTCTCTTAGCAGTCTATCCTCTAGCTAAATCTTATACTTATTTAATATTTCTAAAACCTCTATTAATGAAGAATATTTTATGTATAAATGATCATAAGGACCAAGATGGTGTTCATAATTCAAGTTGATCCCATTGGCCTTCAAGTGCTTCATAACTTTGTCATATGGATCTCACTGTCATAATTCATCATGTTGGAATATGAAGGTGTCCCTATATCTAGGAACAACATCCACATTGTTCCATTATTGGAACATAATTTGACCAATGGTTAGGGTGAGGGTGTGAAATAATCCCTTTCTCTTTGTCTTGTAGAGACCGTCTATACCATTGCATATCTAGAATGTAACTTCCTTTTTGGATAACTTATTTGAGACATGGATTGGTAGGTAGAGTGGGGTGTATTGGGTCTCTTCAACCCTAATTATAGTACAATTTGGATAAATCCAAATGTCCCCAATGAACTCAACATACTTCTTGATCAAAGGGTTGACACTCATTATGGGGATCCCTATAATGGCCTCAAACAAGTTTGGATATACACAATAACATATTAATTTCATATGGTCCCTATATTTGAATATATGCAATTTAGAATAATAATGGGAGACTATTTGTCTTCTACCAGGTGACCATTCTTTTAAGTTTGGGATTTTGGTAGTGTCTATAAAATCATCTAAAATATAAGGCATCATATAGAAATGGTTGTTAGTCTTCTTCTTGATTACATAGAATTGTTACTTCAATAAAATGTTGATCACCTCTCTTAATGGGATAGTAAGTCCTTTCTCAACCATAAAATGCACAAAAAGGACCCATATTTAGTTAACATAGGTGGTGGAGGAGATCCTAGACAATCTATTCAATAATGTCATTATCATTCTAATACAAGCCCTAAATTGGGTGATTAGGATACTTCCATTTAGGTTATAGATTATTTATGTTCTTGAATACAACCATGGGGCAAGGATAGTTTTTAGGTCATTCTTACAAGATGATTCTTTGATTTTGGGTAAATCCACCTGAGACTTGTGTAGCTTATAGAAATTTTCAAAGGTAATAGGGGAGACATAATTAATTCCTTTAAAATTATGTTCATGTACTATCATGTCTTGATCAATTTTATAATCCTTAAAAATAGGAGCAATAACATTGTTACAATCAATTGCCTCTAGCTTTGTTGTTGCATGGTGAAGATTCATCATTTGAATGGCAACTAGGTCATGGTATCTTTGACTGACTAATGTAATCCTTTCATCCTCTCTTATAAGGGATGGTAGCATTTCAATCAACTAAAAACTCTTAGGCTAGTTATTATCTCTTAGGTTCAAGGCTATAGTATCAAATTCATTATATTTGAAGACTCTCCCTTCTGAATCTATGGTTAGATAAAGTTGTGTGTCCCCTCTATGCTATCTTCAAGCCACCATGACTTTGAGTTGATTTAAATTTCTCACTAGTTGTCTATATTTTGCATTTGGATTCATTTACAATTGCTCAGATAGTAATTAGACTCTCTTGGGCTCAATTATGATAAATTTTTAATTGAATTAGGGATTTATAGATGTTAGTATTTTTCTATAGGTTGCTTTGAGCTTTAATAGTGATGGATTTTTCACTTAAGTAAATTCATGCCTTAGATTTGATTTAGACCTTGGCATTTATACCTTTGATTTTTTGTACCCATACAATCTCTAGTTTTGTCACTTTCTCCCCATGTGGCATCATCGTGGCATCTATATGGCACTTTTCATAGAATTTTGTCCATCTATATTAAAAAAATGACTAGTGATTTTTGAAAAATCCACCTAGTCTCACTCCATCAAATCATATTGCATGGATAAACATGACTCATTGATCTTGATCCTAAGATTTGAACATTATTGGCCACCTTTACTATGTTTTCTATGGTTATGACAAGTTTCATTACCACAGGTCTCTTGATCTTTGTTGAAAATTCAATCCTCATCTTACTCTATTTAATCAACTTTGTTTTATTAGATGTAGGCCATTGATTATGATCCATCAAATGGATTGCCATTGGCTTCTTTTTGCTCTTTGGTGATGCTAGTGACACTTGTCACTTTATCACCATCTTGGAGGTTCCATTGAAAATTTGACTCAACCTTTCTCCATTGAATCAATATCATCCACATACACATGAGTCGTAGATATTTCAAAGGTGCATAAAGTTTATGTTATGGTTAAGATACATAAGAACTGAGACTAAAGACTTTAGGCTATGATTTTATATCATGTTAATAAACATGAAATAAACCTTAGGCTAAAATAGTTAAGACAAGATTAGTAAAAGGGGGACCGTGAAGAATAAAAGGGACTTAATATAGGTTTTTAACCTAAAGTTTTCTCATATTAACAAACATGACAAAAATTTAGGATAAAAGTTTTAGGATAAGTTTTGTAACCATAAAACCCCTACATTAGTTATATTGAGCCAATATAATAGACCAAAATATGATGGGATATATAAGGACCAGGTATATGATTTTAGACTAAGGTTTATTGAAATGTTTTAAAAACACAACTCGACCTTAGGATAAAATTTAAGCAAAGTCTATGGTTTCAAAAATTATTCCCACACAATTTTACTTAGTTTATGATAAGACAAAGGTTGATAAGTGATTAATTTTTACATTGAATTATAGAACCATAAGCATTTTTTATTATCCAAAGGAGACTCCATTGATCCTAAAACACAAAAAAAAAAGTTCATTCCTCCAAGCAAGATTGACTCCTGAGCTAAAATTTGATGGTCTCATGGATTCCATTGATGGCCTCATGGATATCAAATGATGGGCAGGTGATTACTAATTTTAAGCTTGCATATTTTACCATAGGGGATAAAATTTGGTGGTCTCATGAATGTCAATGAATACATTATGAGCATTAAATGATGAGCACAAAAATGTCAAATTTAAATCCCATGAAGCTAACCATAGGATCTAAAATTTCATAGTATTATGGACATTAATGATGGTCTCAGAGGCATTAAATGAAGGGTGTAAGAACACCAAATTCAAGTCCCATGAAACATATTGGGTATCTTAGGCACTTTGATTCAATATTTATTGTTTGACTAACTTTGCCTAAGTAGACATGGGCTATTGATTGTGATCTATGTAATTAGATGTCATTAGCTCTTGAAATCATAAAGGGATTAACTGAGCTTGGGACCATATAAGACATAGGATAAAGTCATATGACTAAGGTATTATTTGTGTTAATAAACATGAATGGGGATTTAGGACTAAGACATTTATCTAAGTTAAAAAAATAGGAAAAGGACCTTCAAAATAATAAATTTGAACCAAGCTAGGAACATAATAAAGGGACCCAACAAACATTTAGAACGTGTTAAAATAAAAGGGAACAAAGAGGGGTTGGGACGTAAAGGGGACCAATATTATAATTATTAGGATAATGTTTTGTTTGTGTTGAGAAACATGATGAAGCCTTAGTATAAAAATTAATCTTAAGTCCTTAGCATTTTAAAAGTGTTCCCACCAATTTTGCTCCCACCAAATTTTTAATTTAAATCAAAGGATCTAAGATAGGGTTTCTAAATGAGGGTTTCAAGAATATTTAACATAGATTTAACTTAGATTTCCATGGACCAAAGGATATTAAAAACTCAAGTTGGGATTGAATTGTAAAATCTTGGGCATGATCCATTATTTTGAGGGTTTTATTAAACCTACAACTTGAAACATGAAGATCAAAAGTTAACAATATTTTGCATAGCTAGAGTGGAACCATGATAAAATAAACTAACTAGGACATGGAATGGATGATCCTCAAATAAAAATAATGTGAAAACATGTTAATAATACTCTGATCAAGTGAATTTCAACTTTAAAGTACAAATTTTCACAATTTTAACACAAGGGTCCCCAATTTTTAGAAATGGGGGTATGTTGACATCAATAGAAACATGCATACATATCATTTCATGGACACTCTTATTCACCTTAGAGACATAATTGATAATAACTCAATAATTTCCCCCTTTGTCATTGATATCAACACTTGTAAACACCAACACAAATTTATACACATACTCTTTCTCTCTCTACAAACACTTTCTCCCCCTTTGAAAAAATGATAAAGTGGGATTACCTACTAATATTAAGGACTTTTAAATGTTTCAAAAACTAAAAACAATAAGCTACCTCCTATGATAGATGATATAGACTCCCCTATCATTACACATCCCATTTTTTACCATGACTACCTCAAACCTGCTCATTAACAACACTCTTCTTTGACCATGCACTACTATATAAATAATAAACACAAAAGAATATTAAAAACTTATTATAAAAAATTTAATACCACTAAGATGGACTATTAGGCACCCCTTGATGAATTTCATACCATCTCCAACCATGATGAAACTTCATAGTTGTCTTTAAATTCTCTCTCACAAGCCACACATACAATGAAGAATGTACATTCAAGATCTTTCTCAAACACATATAATGTAAAAATATAACTAATAAACATATTGAGGGATAACCATACATTTTTATTTTGAATAAAATGACCCAAAAATACTCTTTATAAAACTATCCTTGCCTAGAGGCCTTGTAGCCCTTCTTGAACCTTATAGAGCCCATAAATTCCTATGTATGCACCTTCATGACTTGAAACTCCATATCTAGATAAAACTCATATTACAACTCATTCATGCCAATATTCATCATTCAACTCTTCCTCTTCACTATAGCTCCTTTGTAAATTAACCTTCCATTTGCACAAATACTCAACCATATAATTAAATATGCACTTAGAAATGATTGTAAAGTACTTTATAAGCACCCATTTATCTATTTCAACTGATTTAAGATCTTTTACCTTCAAATCTATTGGGAATGCAACTAACTCATAAGGTGCAAAAACCTAGGTTTCACACATAAACCAAAGCTAACTTACTATCTTCTGGCCAACACAAACACTCGAGACTTCTTCCACACTTGGAGGTTATCAAATCACACTAATGGACAAATTATTAAATTTCTAATCCTTTGGGAATCCATAGAGCCATGAAATGGGTTTTTGGCCAACAAACCCTCAAGCAAGAACTATGACCATTGAGAGGCATAAAAACTCTTCAACTTGCCCTCAAGAGGCCTTCAAAGCCTAAAAACACCTAGAGAACACTTGTATGAGATAATTAGACACTTATATGCCACAAATTCAACTTAAAAACTTACCAATCTTAATTTGACACTTTGAAATAATCATATTGTGCTTGCAAACCATGTGTATATACCTACCACTATGCCAAAACACCATCAAAAGGTCATGAAATCAATTATACACTTTAAAGGAACCTTATACACAATTTACAATCAACGTCAACTATTATTAACTCTTTTTTTCCTTTAAAGACCCATAATGCACCAATTTTTCATGATGAGCTCTCACTAGGTAGTGAACACTAAACAAATTGGTCAAACTGAACAAATGGTCATGAATGGTTATTTTGACCAACTTAGCACATATGAACCCATGGTATACAGGTGGAAAATTCCTCTCCACACTACAAATAAATATTACCTTCAATATTTATGATTTTACAAACTAAACCAATATTCAAAGATTGACTAAGAACTTGTCTTTCAAACCAATATCCCTAAATAGGTTTCTTAAATATTTTCATCACAAACCTCTAGAATAAGCACATGAACCTATTGCTCCCCCTCAGGACTTAAACAACATGGAACTATTATTCACTAATCAACATAATTCTTGGTAATATAAGATCATCAACTCTCTACCATAATGTCATTGATCTTCAAGACCAGTCAATAACTTTACATACACTTATTCTGATTATGTCATATTGTACATCACCTAGAGCAAACACACTTGATTCTACATATGAAATATTTCTTCTAAGAATCATAGGTAGATACACCCACTTATCATAGAGAGACTAAAAGTCCCAAAACATGGGAGACTCTCATATCTCCATATTCTCATTTGACTTGCAGTCTTGTTTCATCCTCAAATTGAATTTGAATGTGTCCTTAACTTCATTCTTTCCTTCAAACTTGGAATATTGAATTATTAATTTATCCACTTGGGTAGATAAGACCTATTATTAAACACTTGAAATTGTAACCTAATTTTTCATGACAATTAATCCTCTTTGAGTCTATTTTTCATTCACCTCCTTGGCTCTCCATATCTTGTTTTGAGCTCTCCCGTGTACTCTTGGAGCTCTACCTTCCTTGTTTTGACTAAAACACCTTCTCATCTTACTAGGAAACACTCCTTTGATTGATGTGGAGTTTTAGATCCACTATTGCTCCATGGATATTGTGTTTGAAGAAGTCTTTTACAGTCACTAGCCCTATGCCCAAATTGATTGCAAGAATAGTAATAACCATTAAAGGAGTTATCATACCTTATTACCTTAATTTGATTTTAAATTTTGTATATCTTGAAATTTTCCTTATTCATATTAACATTCTTGTTGTCTTTAATAGAGATCTTCTTAACATGAATAGTCTTTTGATCTATCATCACTATCTTCTCAATCTTCTTACCCTTTTGAACATATTCATGGAACCCTAGGCCTAATTTTTCATTTGAAACCTTTTGAATGATCAATAGGTCATAAAGATCAATTGTAATTTTCTCAAATTTATGATATGTATTTAGTTTGTCCATTCCCTGATCTAATTATGTCTTAAACATAGTGAAATCAAACTCTTTAGTCCTTAGACTACCATTCAAGGACCAAACCTCCAATATTATATTAGATCACTCATCTTGTTTTGACTTAAGGATTTCATATTTTTCCTTAGCATGTATCTTCTCTTTCTTTATGAGACCTTCATAATCCCTTGAGTTAAATTCAAATATTACCTCAAATAGACTAATTTGTTCCTCATAGTATTTGAACAAATATCTCATCTTGTGACTCTTATTTGTTTGGTATTTTATCTCATAAAGGGTATTAACCAAACATTTCTCATAATCTACCTCAAATTCTTCATTATCTAAATCATTAGCTATGTATTTTTTTCCATGAGGTCTTCTCCTCTAGAGATGCTTGATTCTAAGGCCATGAAAATAGTTTCATTTCCTTCAAAATTTGATGGATCTAGATTTTCTATTACCTCAAAACATTCCTTATTCTTTTTTTCAAGTTATTCAATGGGGAAGATCACCTTTACTTCTAAATTCTTATTGATTCCTACAAACACATCAATAATGGTGTCTAACTTGTTCTCAAAAAACCTTTTCTCATGTTCAAAATTATATCTAGGATCTTCATCTTTTAATCTATCAACATCAAAGAGATATTTCCTTTAGAACATTCATATTAAACATCATCAACATACATGAAAACTATCTCATTTTATACATCATCATTTTCTAAGGTGGAGATTTCTTCTTCAGTAGATGCATTACTATCTTATTCAAAGTATAGACTCATGTTACATTTGTATGACTCCTTGTCATTTATCTTATTGAAAAAAAAATTGTACTTGTTAGGAAATTTATATTTATTGTGATCTTCCTTGTATTTATACCTGCCTCTATCTAGGTACTTATCTATAAAATTACCAACTTTACCACATGAAAAAAAATTAAAAGGAAGCTTCCCTTCATATTTACCTGATCCTACATATAATTTTCTTGAAATCATGGATTCAAGTCAATCTTTAGCAAGATCAAAGTATTCAATACTTAAATTTATCCTTGATCACCTTGAAGGCTGCTTCATTCTTTGGTGGTTTGTCCTCATTGAATCTCATCTCATAGGTAGTAAGGATTCCATGCAATTAATCCATCTTAATTTTGGTGATATCATGATTTTATTCTATAATAAATACTTTTGAATCAAACTTAAGGGTGATAGACCTTAATACTTTCTATACTACAGTATCTTCTTCAAGATCCTCTCTAAGACCTCTAATCATGCTCACCACCTCATCAACCCTTATAAGATAGGATGCCACAAGATATTCTTCCTTCATTTTTAGGCCCTTAAATTACCTTTGGTAAGTCCATAATTTAGCCAACTTAACCTTTATATCCACTTCATAAATGATCTATAATTTTTTTGATATTTTCATGGTAGACTTGTAATGGATCACCTTAGTGAATTCAGCCTCTCATAGGCCATAAATGATATCATTCATTGCTTTAGAATTGTTTTCACTCAACTTTTTGTCAGTTATTCTAGTTGGAAGAGTAGGGGATGTGGAATAAGAATCCATAATAGATTTCCAAATATCAAACCTTAGAGACATGATGTATGTCTTCATCCTTACACTCCAAAAATCATAGTTGGATCCAATAAATAGTGGTGCTTTCTTAGTATAGAAACCACCTTGCATTTCATGACTACACATTGTACCTTTGATCACCTTCAAGTGGTTAAAATTGTAAAAATGGTGTGTCTATGATACCAATTATTAGAGGTGTAATGATTGAGAGAGGTGGTGGGAGTTAAATTAGTGATGTAATCAAATCAAATTCAATTCTAATTCTTTAAACTCTTAACCATTAAACATAAGCATTCATGAAGCATATAAACCATTCATTCCAATGAATAAAGAAAAGAATGCAAGATCAAAGCACATAACACATGAATTATGTGGTAAACCTTCATGGGGGATAAAACCCACTCTCAATTCTACAAAAAAATAGACTAGAGTCTTATTAGTGATCACAAACAAGAGACTTTAGGGAAGCACCCACTCCACAATGAGCACTAACCCCTAAGCATGTACAAGCACCACTTTCCCTATATGTTGGGCACCCACACAACACCACAGATATCAACATCGATAAAAATTTGATTACCTTCCAATATTATGGATAAATAATGAATAATAACTTTCTTCAACCCTTTACACTTTCTTAAGCCTTCACACACAAGCAATGCATCCAAAACAACCTTCTAGATCACTCTACACCTCTTCACTCATTCTCAACCATCAACCCTACTAAACATTGTTAACACATAAAAAATATAACCATTAATTCACATAGATATTACTCACATTAATCTTCTCTTCAATTCATCCACCAATCTTACTCACACTTTAGTTCTCTTACTTCTCTCTAGAAACCTTCATCTTTATTTTTACTCTATAGAGTCTCCATGATCACCACCTTATTAGTGAGCCACAATTTATTCCTTAACCCTTAAGTCTTATATCCCAGTTAGATAAAGATCAAAACCACCTACATAGGTTTACCATAGCATTGATAGATCACCCTTAAGTAACAACACCTTTCAATTAGGCCTAAGTATCCATTTTAGGTCTATAAAGACCTATTCATCCCTTTAACACTTCATTGAGAAAACATAAAAAACACAAGACCACTTATAATAACATGTATCCATTCCACCTTACCCCTAAGACACCATCAAGTGATTAAACTCATCACTACACACCTTTACATATTGAAAACCATTGAATCATTTGCCTTGTACATGAAAACACCATGAATGAACAAAAAATCAATTCCCAAGCAATGGTTCATACTAAATATGGATTGGTAAAAACTATAAAATTCATCAAGTTTATCCTTAGGAGTATAAAACACTCTCCAATATATAAATCATCATGAAACATCCAAACATCATCAATAGAAAACACAAACACCTTCTCAAGTCACTTACAGAAGAAAGTCAAACCCTCAGTCAAATTTGAACCTCCATAAATGCTACTATACAATTAGTAAAGGCTTGAAAACATATTTTATGTATATTTTTTGGATACTTATATAAATTTCCCTTTTACCTTATATTCAAATTCATCAATCATCAAAATTTATAATCAAAACACTATCGATTAGTTTTCCTTTGTAAAATTCAAGTATGTGAATACCAATGGTCACCAAAAATTGAAAATTTGACTAAGTGTAAAAATAGTGATATCTTCCTCAGAGAGAAAATTTACACCATTATCAATTTTTAAACTTGAAAAAAATTCTCTAGGCATAAAATTGAATAGACCCATGTGACCACTTTCTTCTGAAACCTTCACACATGCAAATTATGATTTCATCAATATGATTACTTAGGAAAATCTACCATGATGATGAGGATAACCTACACCTTCACAAGACTACTCAAATGGATTATTTTCACTTCCACAATAATATCAATCACTTATTATATCCCATAGGTACTATGCATTAATAACAACATCTATAATAAGACCAAAATCTGTAGGGTCTCATGCAAACCATGCTAGCACTAAGGTACACTTTGTCATTGAGAACCATGCATACATATCATCTCATGGACACTCTTGCCCACCTTAGAGAAATCATTGACAATACCACAACACATTTACCCTATATTTAGAATAACACATTAGATAATAAGATCAACTAATAATTTTACCTTAATTGGTATGATGTTGGTACCACATGTATCCTATAATTCTTCCCATTTGTTTATTTTTTATTTTTTATGATCCCTATACATAATCTTCATCATAAATAAATTTTCCATTATCTTTTGTGATGATGGAAGGTTTTATGAGGAATATTTATCATCTTATGAGGATCCCTTCATATGTTTCCTCAATCAAACAATAGTATTAAATAATATTTCCATCTTAACTGGTCTTAATTTAGTGTTACCTACATCTGGTAATCCTATCCCTTCATGAAAAGTGCTTTCATTCTATTTTAATTCATGTACATTATCTCCTTTATAATCTATATTTTCACTATTATTTTTAGATACTATAGGGTTTGAAGAGGGTTGCATCTCATGATTAGAGGATAGTTGGATAGGTTTATTCATTTGGAATATCTATAAATTTATTGTCCATGATCAAATTTGAATATAAATTTCCTTATGTTTTAGACACAATATAGAACAAATATATTTTTATAAGATTAATTATTCCAATAAAATATCTAGGGGATTTAACAAACCCTTATTTTTTTAATTAGATAAAATAATGTCAATAGTGAATACCTAACAAAAATATTCATAATTAAAAAGAAGATAATGTACACACCTTGGAATAACATACAATCCATGATTTAATACACTTACTAGTATGTATTAAAACCCCTTGTGCATGTATTAATATAAACATCTAGGGTCATTGTTTTTATCAACTATAATAATTTTATGAATTAGTTGGAAAATATAGGCATGGTTTACTGTAAAACCAAATTATATATAGTAGAAACAAATTTATTTATGGACAAAATATTTATTTTATTTAAACTTCATTTGTAACATCTAGCATGCTTCTTAAATTTTATCTTAATATGAATAATAATTTTTAAATCCTTTGAAATGATCCTTATTTTAGAATTAAAAATAATAATCTGGCATTGAATAGTATTTTAACTCATGAGATTGCATAATGTTTCATAGTTGATTTTGCATCATATTGGACAAAAAATTGGCCCAACCAAAAAAGTGAAAAGAAAATTTATAATGATGGAATAATTTTTGGAACAAAGTTATTAATAGTTAATGAAATAGTTAATTAATAAAATACATCTCATTATTATTTCCTTATTTCTTGATATTGTGCAATGTCATTAATTATTTTTCATTACTCAAACTTTCCAACCATATTTTACACTATTCACTATGTGTGAACTAGGAATTCAAGTCAAGAGAGGATGGTTAGTATTGTGTTAGTTTCAAAATGAAAATAAAATGAATGAAACACACTAACTAGCATAACATCTCTAGGTCTATACACTAGGAAGAGATTAGTTAACAAACATGAATAAAAAACACAACTAATATCCAAAAGAAACACTCGTTTACCTTCTTTGAATGCTCCAAAATTATTATTGTAGTAGTGTCTTGCTCGGTTTATGATCATGATGTCCTTTTTAATTGAAGTTTGGCTACATCCATCTCTCCTTGGTACTTTTGGTTTGTGTCTTGGCTTGGCTTGGAATCAATTCGGCATGGAAACACTAGTTGCATGAAGCTTTTGGAACCAATCCTGCATTATAAATTTTCACAAATTAAGCTTAGAAATGATGTGGTGAGGCCTCCTACTTATAGATTTTTGAGAATGCCTAGAATCAACCTGAACCATCCATCCTGAGATTGATATGTGTGGTTGAGGATTAATTCAATTTTTTGAATTAAGTTTAGAATTATTCTCATCATGACCTTGGAATAAGGGGAAATTAAGAGGCATGGAAGGAATTGATGAGGTATGGAGGGCATGAATCTTGATATTTTTGGCATTTATGGCCTAAGGATGTATTCCCAAGAAATGAGGTCACCTGATGATGTAGATATTCAATATTCATTTCCAAAAATAATTAATCAACAATTTCCATGGAATTATTAATTAGGATTTGATTTGGATTAATTATCTCTTAATCATGATTAAGTAATTTGTGCACAAATTACTCAAATTGATTAGAATGCCTTTTTATTGGTCCAAAAGTTGACTAGATTGGAATTGGAAGGCAATGTCAAATGCATTGAAACCGTATTCCTATTTAGGAGGTTACCAATAGAAAATAACAAAAGAACACATCTTGTGTAATATATTTGATAATAAAGAGCAATCCAGAGCACCCAGGTGTAAAATTCGCATTTTGACTCAAAATGATCTGATCAAAGCTAGTTAACCCATAAATTATATTGCCCCACTTAATGATACTCTGGTCAAAATTGGTACTTGAATATATCATTTTCAAAGCTTTTTAATGTGTTTTAGTGTTTTTAGGCCAAATTGTGTATTTTGGGTGGAAATTGGACAAAATCCTAATTGGAGGTTATTGGTGGCCAGATTTAGGTGTCTACACTATGCATGCCACAACTAAAAAGTCCCATGTCATGCCTATTAGACAAAAAAACAATTAAATAATATTCATATACTATATCACTCCTTCTACAAGTTTAGTCTCCTATTAATAAGGAGTCAACAATTATCACTCTAAATAACACACCATATTCCAATATGATTTGTATATATCTACTCACATACATACACACTCCCTATATGCTATAAGAAAAGACTAGTAAAACTAGTTTATAATAACCTAGGCCAATCTCCATAATTTCACCCTTAGTAAAAACATAGCACAAGAAAAAGGAAACACTTTACTTGAACTATAACCAACATGTAGTTTGACACATAGTTTATTGGATGGGAGAAAATCACCAATCTAAGTAAGAACTAAGATAAAATATAAGTTAAAAATCCATATTTATGTGAACATACACATCTTTTTATACTATAAAAATCACATAAATGATGTAAAAATAGGAAAAAACTCATAGACTCATCATAGCTTGATTACAAACATGTTAAACATACACAAATAGGGAAACATTCAATTTTTTTTGATGGATTAGTTACACATACATAAATATGTACACACTCTTTGTCAATGATAAAATATCATCATTAATGCAAAACACCCAAAACAATGGACATACTCTAGCTTTAAATAATATAATTTCAATGAGAACACATCCTCACTTAAAAATCATAAACACATCAATAGACATAAAGATTGTGGTACTGCTTCCTAGCTATGTATTCATTATTCATTTTAGACCTTATTTAACCTCACATTTATCTATTGTACTTGACCATTTACACTTGAACATGAACACAAAATAGTCACCATTTCCATTGGGCACCATTATTGGATTTAGTCAAATTGGCATCGATTTGTGAATCTTTTATAGACACAGTACATCATCAATGTTGATAATGAATAAAATCTATTCAAATGTGTTTTCTATTTGGTGCATATTATTTTGTCACTATGGAAACTAGAAACCTAATATTTAGTGATGCACTCAAAATTATATTTATACTCTTTCATTTATTTCTTCCTACCTCTTGTGTGTTTAATTGGTTAATTAAAACTACATATCATTTTTTAGGAACAAATAATCTCCCTCAGAATGGACATATTGATTAAAATAACATCAATTTACCCTAATAATGCATCATTTACAAGAGTATTAATTCAAATTTTATGACATCACAAATCAAATCTTATTGAGTGATAATAAAAATGATCACTTATTGATTAAAAAATTGATACAAGCTATAAAAAAACATTAATAAACCATATGACTATAGGTTATACCTCTAGTCAAATAAAACAAATTGTTTATTAAATCAACAAACTAAACTAAAATTAAAGGTACCCTTTAGTATTAAAAAATCATAAACAAACTATATAAATATTATTAACCATACTATCCTATATCTATTGAAAAAATACTATATACTCTTATTTTGATTTTACTAAACTAG
This sequence comes from Torreya grandis, assembly GCA_037957365.1. Taxonomy (NCBI): domain Eukaryota; kingdom Viridiplantae; phylum Streptophyta; class Pinopsida; order Cupressales; family Taxaceae; genus Torreya; species Torreya grandis. The sequence goes on from JARHVA010005556.1 coordinate 1,044,034, forward strand.
GATAAATAAAAAATTACCAAAAATTACTAATAATAAAAAATATATAAAAAATGAAACCTAAAAGTCTATATACTAAACATACATAATAAAATTAAATACTTTATCTAATGTTAGAATTGAAATACATGACAATGGATGATTAACATTAGGTAGTAAATTTATAAGGTGAAGGTATCAAAGGGAGACATGTAGGTAGCTCAGTGATTTGAAGATTATACGGGAAGTTGAGTGCATTGCATTTGATGTAAATATAATTTGATTGAAATTTATGTTTATAAAATAAGTTAAATTAATATTCAAAACATGAACAAAACTCTTTAATGGAAGGAGACATTCACAATTGATAATGTATAATGCACATAGAGGAAATGAATTAGTTCTTAGTAATGTACATGTACAAGAGCCAAAAGTACAAATAATATATATGGTGTAACTAATATATGTATCAATTGGAATCAATATTTAAGTAAACATGGAGGTTCTAATGAAGGACTTAGAGTAGGAGGTGGACTTGCTGGAGGACTTACCAGAGGATTTGCTTGAAGAGGTAGAATATAATGAGGAAGAGGTCTTGCTAGAGGAGAAGGAGCTAATGAATATGGAGATATCATATGAGTAACTAACATAGGAGGAAGAACATGAGGCACTACTATAGGAAGCTATGGAGGACTTTTTTAAAAAGATCAAGATTCACAGAGGGTCAGAGGTGGAGCTTAGAGAGTGCCCTAAATTGTTTACAGATCTTAGAAGGAATGTTACTCTAGTTATGCTTAAGAACAAAAATATTAAGTCAGAGGTAGCTCCTTGGTGAAAAATATGGGTGGTGAAGGAGCTTAATATATAGGTTCTTTTCTTCCCCTAGAATATGTGCCTCTCTCTAAGAGATCTTGTGGCAAAGAAAGGAATCATGGACTCATTCGAGAATGGTACTTGAATTGAACTAGAAAAAAGGTCTCAAAAATTTGAT
>JARHVA010005556.1:1050000-1152500 GCA_037957365.1 Torreya grandis
ATGCATACTTATCTTTAATAGAGGATAATGCAATTGTATGTTGTTTCTTTGAAGACATAGAAACCAACCCACTTCTCAATGTGAAGCAATAATCTGAAGTTAGCTTCCTATCATCAAGAGATCCTCCCAAATTTTAATATTTATATGAAATGATAAACAATTAATTTTATAATTTTAAATTAATACCATGATTAAAATTACCTCTTACATATCATAAAATTATCTTTAGTTCTTGTAAATGCTTGAGTGATATCTTAGCCAAAAACATAGAAACTAGTGAAACCCCATAGTTGATATCAAGTCTTTCCATAGTGAGATACATTAAAATTTACACCATTATTATAAAAATATTTTAATTTAATTAATTAATCATTCTATCATAATTTTTTATCCACTTAAAATTGGAGTGTGTATGTGCTTTGAATCTTGAATAATGTACTTTAACATTTCTTAGGCATACTTAGCTTGAAAGATGAATACTTCCTTTTTATTTGGATGGAATTATATCAAAATAATGTAATTAATAACTATGATATAATTAACCTAAAATTATTATTTTATATATTCCTTTAATCTATTCAAAATCTCCATAGAGCTAAGTATAAACATCAAGTTATCTGCATAGACATAGAATATAAAAAAATTAGAACTAGATGCTTTTATGTAAATATTTGGTTCATTTAGACTTATTAAAAATAATTGATACAATAAATATATATAAATTATTTATTAATAATCTCTTGTATCTTTTTTTAACCTTTAAATACCCTTATTTAACGTATATACACATAATTATTTACCCTGCACCTCAAAACCTTGTGGCTTCCCCACATATACTTTTTATTCAATCACTCCATTTAAGAATGAAATATTAGAATGATTTAATGTATTCTAAATTATTTATTATAAAATATAATAATAATTAGTCTTAAATTAACTTTAAATTCCACAGGTGTAAGGTTTCCTCATAGATAACCCCATATGTTAATGCAAATCCTTTTGCAACTAGTCTATCTTTTAGCTTGCCTATTGTGCCCTAATATTTAACCTCAGTATTGTATACCCAATTTTTACCAAATACATATTTATTATAATTAGTTTTAAAAAAATTACATGTATCATTCCTCTCAATTTATTCCATATTTATTTTTATATAATCAGTCCATTCTTTCTTTTGACTAGCTTCTGTATAACTTTTAGCTTGACTAGCCATAAATGATAATACAAACATATTATTTTAATTATAATACTAATTAAAAATATTATTTTCCCAATTTTTTATACTTTTAATCATCCTCTCATAATTATTATCCAAAATTTTATTGGGTAGATGTGGATTCAATAATAGTTTGTTCTTGCTTGGTGTTGATGTAGATAGAGACTTATCTCTTACAAAGAGATAGTCTTTTTTCCTATTGAACTAGAAGAATGTGAATGAATTTTTAAGACCTAAAAATAAAATTCAATATGTTTCTCCAATTAAATTATTACTTCTATACTTACATTATTATAATCAACATACACCTCATTTTCAAAAAAAATACAATACCTAGAAATAGTTGTGGATTTACTAGTACGATTATAAAACTTTATATGCCTTAATTTCATCACAATAACTTATGAAAACATGAGGAAAACCATTAGGATACTATATATATCACCATTAAATTTATTTTTTGTTATTTTCAATCTTCCCTTGGATTCAACTTGGATGGAATTTCCATCTCCTAATTGCACTTATATTTTGAAGGTATCATCTAACATGTTGAAATCATATTTTTTGACTTGTCACCTAATTTGAGCAACATAAATTAAGAGAAAAAATTATTTGATTATTATATTAACATAAAACATGTAAAAAGGGTTTTGAAGATAGAGATCACTTGTTTGTGAACTGTTCTTATACACAGCAAGTCTGGAATGAGATTCTCAATCTTTGGGGTATTATATGGGTTCATCAAAAAAGCATGGAACTATATTTTAAAATTTGGTGTTGTCCCTCTCAAAATCCTGATGTTCTTTTTTTATGGAAATTAACTCTTCTCCATATTTGGTGGGGTATATGGAAAGAAAGAAACAATCAAATTTTTAGAAGTAGAGAACTTCCAGGATGGGTGGTGGGTCAGAACATTATAAGAACAATAAAGGAGAATTTATCATCGCAAAGGGATCCCAATCCAACCTTTAAAATTGATAATCCCTTAAGATCAGAAAGGCCTAATGTGAAAACTAAAAATCCAAGATTAGGTGTTAAATGGAATGTCCCCCCTTATGGATGGATCAAAGGAAACTTTGATGGAGCCACTAAAGGGAACCTAAGAAAATAAGGATGTGGAGGAGTCTTGAGAGATCATGTGGGAAATGTAATTGATGCTATTGCTATTCCTATTGATAAGTCAAATTCTCATATTTTTGAAGCTTCTGCAGCCCTTCAAACCATTAAATTAGCTGTTGAATCAGGATATTCTAAATTATGGCTAGAAGTTGACTCCCTGAATATCATTAATATATTAAATAACAAAAATTCAATTTCATGGTCTATAGAGGCAATGGTGATGGAAATGAAAACCTTAATTCAAAAATTTCAGAAAGTAACTATAACCCATACTTACCATGAAGCCAATGGGGTTGTTGATTGGATAGCAAATCATGCAGTTCGAATAGGACACAAGGTGAGGTGGCAAGATACATTAAATAAGAATGTGGATCTTGGAGTGCTCATCAATTATGATGCAATTCATTCAAAGGAGGGAAAGATCTGCTTGGAATAAAAAAATCAATGATTTAGCAGAGTGGCCTCATGGAGGAAGGATTACATCCATCGAACAAAAATATTCTAGAGAACGTGAAGTGGGTTCTATATGTGCCAGAAAATAGGCGAGTTTCATTACATGTTGATAATAGTTGGTCTCATTACTCAGTATTCAATGTTTGGGTGTTATTGGATATTAGTATGGTTCACAATATGAAAGGAGAACCAAGGAAGCAGGAACCTAAAAATTGCAAAGATTGGAAAGCAAAATAAGATGTCTAGAAGATCCTTCAGAGAGGAAAGGTTGTGAGCTACCTAGGATGGCTACATGGTTTAAAACCCCATATAATGATGGCTTTTTTCAAAAATTGGGTCAACGACAGGGTAACCCTCCATGGCATCACGGTGAATCACATCGAGGAATTCATAGCGGAGGTCACGGGGCTTCCAATGGAGGGAATAAAATTCTCAAAGCAGACCAACATTTCTAATGAGGCATTTATCAAATTCCCAAAGACGGATGCTGAGGAGCAGTAGCTGGAAAAGAGTGGGGATTTTTTGAACCTAGAGCAGATTAAATGAATCTAGAGAGACGTCTTATGTTGCATCCATGAGTATTTCATACTTGATGGAAGAAGCAAAACAATCCATAAATTTCACTTTGTGTTTCTTAATCATTTTAGGCACAAAGTTAGAATCTCTTTTCCTTCTTATCTGTGATTTTCGCTGCTCCAAAGTTTGTTTGCTCACAGAAAAAAAGAGTCTCATCCTATATTGCATGAGGGATTAATTCTAATAATTGAAGGTTTTTGAAAAAAACAAGGCCATTATCCTAAATCCTTATCCAGATAAAAATAAGGACTCACAGAGTAAGAAGAATGTAATAGTAAAGGGGAAATAAAAAGCAAAACCCAAATCCTCTAGCTTCAAAAAATAGATTGTTGATGAGGAAACAGAGTGGGAAAGCACTGAAAGTTCTGAGGAGGAGAGTGTGGAGGAAGAGGAAGGAATAGAAAGTGGGGATTCTAGCTCCAACGAGGAAGGAGAAGATAAAAATAAGAATGAGAAAGAAGGGGTCACTATAGAGGAAAAAACTAAAAATAATAACTATGATCTTGAGGAAAATCAGCAAGTGCTAGGGAAAATTGAAAAAGATTTGGACGTTCTATTTGAGGATCCTGCTTCGAAAACAAAGAAGGAACATCTAGTTAAGGATGCCAATCAAGCAAATGAAAATAAATATCAATTAAAGGATGATATTATCCATAACAAAAGCCCTATTGAAACTAAGGAATATAAACGAATGGAAAGGGAGGATCATATGGAAAAGGATGAAGACAATCCAAAAGAGAACACAAAAGATTTAAGTGATGTAGGCTAGAATGATGGGAGGCACCCCTTTATGACCTCAGCCAAATGCAAAGCAGACACTATCCTTCAATTTGACTCATGGATGTATAAGGAGATAATGAGCCTCAAGAAGAAAATGGAAATATTGGAATGGAATCAGGAAGCAGATTGGAATAAAATCAATAATATGGAAAAGTAGATGAGGGATATCCCTATCAAACTTAAAGACTATGAGAATAATCTAAGGGAACTCATTAAGGAAAGCATAATGAAGATGGAGGAGGTAACCTCTAGCATATGTGTAGCTACTGTAAACATTGGAAAATGAGCAAATGAGGAAATTAAATCCTTGTAGGGGCCTAGCAAGAGAACCAGATAGAGCTCAAGGAAGAAGGCAATGCAAGAGGGTGCTACGTCCATGGCTATATCTTTATAGGAAATTGATGTGTTTGGAAAGGAAGTGTTGAAGATGATTATTGAATTAGAAGAATAGGTTCTTTGAGTTCTTTCTATCCTGGTTCTTTTAGTTGGTTGTAATAACTGGTTCCATTTTCTGGTTTTTTGTTTTCTTATCAAACTAGATTTTCCAGGTCTCTGTAAAACCTGGGGTCTATCTATTGATGTTCTTGAATGGTGGTTTTAGGTCCCTGCAAAACTTGTTTTTGATACTTCTTAGAAGTAGGTTATAGGTTTCACCTATGGACTTTATTGTTATATCCTTCATCCTTTGTTTCTGGGTTTCGGGGCCCCTTCAAAACCTATTTTTACCTTAATCTAAAACATAAAACATGTGATACAATAATTTTATCCCTTTTCAAAATAACTTGTATTATCTTGAAAATATTTATTTTCACTTTCTTGATTAGTTTGATTCTTAGATATTAGTATCCTTTAATCATTAATAATGTGGCGTAGTTTTTTTTAATATAACAAGTTAAATACTTCTTACTCTTACCTGTTAAATTAGATTCAACTTTCCCATTTGAATTTAATTTTTTTAAACTCTATTTATTATGAATTTTATTTTCTTCTTTGGTCTTGGAAACCCTGGTCTTGGTTTCAAGTGCCTGTTCTAGACCATGTTCTAGATCTCCTACATATAGTCTCATCTTGTCTTCATGAGAAAAAAGAGAATCCAATAACACATAAAAAATTATAGTGTTCGTGTATTTAAAATATTCAAGATTGATCACAATATTCATCCATATTTTAATTAAATATCTCAATATACTTAATACTATAATAATATCTAAGATGTTTCTCCATAAACCCTCATTCTATGTACTAAATAATTTACCCTTATGCAATAATCACCTACTCATTTAGAATAAAATATTCTCAAATTCTCAAAAATAATTTTAAGGATCTAGATTTTTTATTTTCTTACCTTAATATATCTTTCATTTAAGTCTCCAAATTATTCCATGCATCATGAGCATTCTTACATCGTACAATTTTTGGATAAATTCTTGGGTTTGTAGAATTCTAAATATAGAAGAAAGTTTGTGCATCTCCATTTTATTCATTCATTTTATTTTTTTATAATATTGTGTCAAGGAATTATAATATTTAGGCGGTGTTTACCCATGAATAATATTATCCCAAACTTCTTTACATATATTAATTATTTTCAACTAACCTTTGAAAACAAGAATATTCATTGATGTAGAATTCATTGAAAACATTGTTTCTTTTGATAATGTCTTGAAAAACCATTTGAACCTTGTTTGAACATGGATATGATAAAAAATTAATATTTGTAATGAATTAAATAATGAAAATAAATTTTTTATCACTCTAAATTTGAAGCTATGTATCAACAAAACTATTACAAAATCATTACCTATCAAACTAGTTGTGTTGCAAGTGATATTATCGATCAAAAATTGTTTTTAATAAATTTAAAACAAAAAACATATGATTTCTGGTCTTCATTTATGAATATATATGAAAATAAATTATATGTAACAATATTAAACATTAATTTATAAAATAAATTATTATACAACATTCATACACATTCTTTTATTAATAATAAAGGATAAAACTAGCCACATTTAAGAAACTTGCATGACAAGTTATTTAAAGAAAATCATAAATTAAGATCTAAGTAAAAAAATTTAATTGAAAAATAAGTAATACATAATTATAATTCTAAAATTAGACTCTAATAAAACTTAAATTACCTAAAAATAAACTCAAGAAAAAACTAAGAGAACCACCGACATTAACTGAGAGATTTATGGTCATCGTGTAAGAAACAACTATCATTTGACTACTAAATTATATAATAGACAAAATTTAATTAAAAAAATTTAATTTAATTAAATAACATTAAAAGTCTGTCTCATCTCTTGGTAATGCATTCATGTACTTAGACAGTGAACTAAAGGTAACTGCTAGTTCTAACTATTTTCTAGGAAATCACTATAAAGTGTATAAAATGACCAAAAAATAAGGACAAATAAATTTAAAAACTATCATAAAAAATAGAAAACCTAAAATAAACTAATTCTAAAAATATAACTCAAGTGCCCATATTGGCATCATACTCAATAGACCATTTGCCAGGGAAGTTACTTGGATTATACCTTGGAGACATAATAATGGACTACAAAGTGGTTATTCACCATACTTAGGAATATTAAATATTTATCTAACACTATTTTATGAATGAGAATATTATATTTTCAATCTCACATACCAAACACACCTTGTAACCCCTATAACCTTATGACTCGTATAGTCATAGATTTGATTCTAAATTATTAAAAACTATAGTAACAACCAACAATCATTAAATAAATAATATATTACTCTAATTTATTTAAACATAGTAATTATAATGACTAAAAGGGTCAAAATGTTGTATAATAGTTACATGAACGCTTTGTAGTAGCCAATCATTAGAAAAAAAATTGGGACAATGTTTTGCCATAGGGTGAAAAAACCATTGTTATTTTCTTCTTGAAATTATTATTTTAATGGAATTTTTAATTTACAAAACACTTCCCATCAAAATTTACATTTTAAATTACATCTTTGAAAACATTTTTGTCACCCATAATAAAATTATACCATTATGGTCATCTCATCAAACTGATCATTTTAACATATAACTTCAATAAACATTTTATATCACTCTAGACTCCTTTAATCAATGGTTGTCACCCATTTGGGAAGCCAAGCTCTAATTTCATCTTGAATATTGACTCATTGAGTTGAATGAGTAACTTCACAATGTCAATTCACAAAATACCATTCTCTCTAGTAGACTTAATGATGACCAACATTCAAGAGGAAATTTTTTATCTTGAAACATGCCATGTGGCATTAAATTATAATTTTAAAAATTTGATGGTATAAAACTAACCAGATATATTTACCATATTTAATAGTATTTTATCTTGTATAATACATTACAGGTAGATAAGGTACCCATCAAATGATTTCACTTAGAGAATAAAGTTTTCTAATGGTACTAATGGTATGAAAAATATGATATAGAACCAACTTAAGATGATTTTGTCAAGATTTTGTTTATTCTCTTTGGTCCTAGTGATTATTATTTTTTCACTAGTGCCATGACCAAACCAATGAAAACTGAAATGGTTCATGAGTATCAAGATAAATTTATAAATTTTTCCAACCAAGTCAAAGGGTTAAATATTGATTTTTTAATATTTGCTTCATCAATGGATTTAAATATTTAATTAATGCAGAGGTCAATATGTTTAAAGCCAAGAACATGATAGAACCATTAGGATCACCTCCAAGTGTAAATCTTCCAATTTTGGTTATTTCAAGACATCTAAAAAACCATGACTGGTCACAAACCCTTATCTAAATATAAACCCCATTAAACACCTTATAGAGGTACAAATATGATTTAATCATGAAAAATAGCTATGTTATAACTACGGTGATGAATTATCCAAACAAAATAACTACATCAAACAAATGTTGTATTTTTTTTATGACAAGTCACCATCTAAAGCCTCAAAATGGGAAAATGCTTAAGTTTCCAAAGATGAAGAACCTTAAATAGAATTACCCAGCACCATAAAGATACACCCTAAAATTTTGGTGCATGTCTTGGTTTGGGTATCCAATCTTTATAGAATGAAATTAAAATGGTATTTTTAGGAACACCCCATTACTATTATTAATGACTATGGAAGTAAACATAACTTAATTGATCCTAAGATGTCCAAATATGATGATTTCTATGTCTATCCTTGTTTGATTTTTGAATTCATGATCACCAATGGAGGAATTCTAATTTTTAATGTAAAATGTCCTAATGTATGCATTTCAATAGGGGACTATGATATGAAATCAAATAATTTTACTTTTCCTATAGAATGTTTCAACATAGTTTTACTATAAAAATAGATTTAGACTCTAGGCCCTATCATATGGGACTTTTAAAACATATGGATGTAATTAAATGATAAAGACCAACTACAAAAATTAATATGCCTCACATGAGGATATACAAGTATCATTATCTCTCACCACATGGATAAGTTGCTAAAAAGGCATATCATGGGATTATTTCCTAACTTTGTGCCATATAGTTCAATAAATCCTCCAATTCCAACCTTTCACTAGATTTATAGGAATTTTTATCCAAGAATGTAATTATTTTAAATTAGAATAGAGGGTTACCCCCATAGTAGGTTGATTATCATGTGATTCATATGATTAAAGTTAGTTTAACTCTAAACATTCACCCTTACTAGTACCCATTTATACTTAAGAATGAAGTACAAAAAATGATACAAAAACTATTGCATGATGAATTCTTGGGCCCAAAATTAATCCTTACTCATCTCATATATTATTATTATGGAAAAATGGGACTTAACACTTTTGTATTAAATTTTCATACTCAACAAAATCACTATCTAGAATTTTATTCCCATCGAGTGATTGATGATCTTTAGAAAAATTTAATGGAGCTTTATTCTTCTTGAAGCTCAACTTGGGATCAAGCTATCACCATATCCACATACAATAAGATGATGTTCCCAAGATAACATCTTGAATTCATGATGGAAAATATGAGTTTTTCATCATGATATTTGTCCTCACTAATTCTTGATCAACATTTTAGGGATTAATGAACAAGATATTTTAGTAATTTATATGAAAATTCATATTTGTGTTTTTTGATGAAATCCTTGTATATATTTATACCTAAGAATAACATATGATACATTTGGACCACACATTCTAATTTCTTATTGATAACCACTTATATACCAAATAATATAAATGTGATTTTGGCCAAAAGTAAACTGAGTATCTTGGATGCAACATCTATGAGGAAGGTGTCAAAGAGGATGCTAAAAAAAATGAGGCTATGAAAAAATGGCATAGATTCAACTTACTCAGATCCTTCAAAGATTTTTTTTCCTAATTGAGTACTATAATTCTTTTCAAGACTATGGGAAAATTTATGATTTATTAAATTATGAACTACCTTGATTTTGGTTATTACCAACTTCTACAAACTAATTTTCATTTAACGTGATGCATCAATAAGTGGTATTAAAAAAATTCCGATGTAGAATAGTGGATCCTTTGCATTCAATAGAAATACACTTATAGTGAAATTTTTTTCTCAATTCACGTATGATAAAGTTATGATCTCTATAATCCATTCCATCATAAGTGCTGCCCATAGCTATTTTAGAGCCACTCATTCATATAAAATAATCACCATAACCTAAATTACTTATATAAAAGAGTTTATTGCTAAGCTATAAAAGTCTGTAACTAAAGTAGCAGGTTATGAATAAGTTATTAAATACAAGAAGATTAAATATAATGTTATCTTAGATGAATTTTATAAAATAATGATTAAAAAACAACCTTATGTGCACTATCCTTCCCCATGGAAAATTGGGTCCATCAGGCATGATAGGAATGGTCCCATGACACCTAGATTTATCAACTTATTAAAGAAGGGACCACTAGCCTTATCCCTAAACTAAAATAATCTATATATGGTCATTATTTAATGTATAAAGGATTTATTTTACTATAACTAAACTCAACATGGAAAAATAATTATATTAGAGCTCATACCTCTCCATAATCTAGACACACATTTTTTTAAAATTGTGAAAGAAGCCACTAATTATTTTTATGTGCAAGCATTAAACAAGATATCAAATAGTTTGTGGTAAAATTTTAAATGTTTTAATGTAGTAAATGGGAAACTACCACGACCCCAATCATGCCCCAACCTTTTCTTATCCCTATTTAGGTATAATATGATATTTTCATAGAATTTCCTAAGGGACTACCCACATTAGTAGTATATAATTTATTACTTTGGTGGTGGATTGACTCTCAATGTATGGATATTTTTCACCCTCAGGTGTCACTTTTTTACTCCACTATTGTTGAAAATATTTATTGATCATATATTCTAACTCCACATGCTACCTACCTCAATTGTGTGTGATTGTGATTCCACTTTTACTAGTTATTTTTAGAAAAAAATTCTATTGATATGGAATCTAGCTTAAAATGAGTTATGCCTACCATCCAAAAACTAATGGTCAAACTTATATTGTCAAAAAATAATTGGAGACATATCTTCATTTATTTTTATTTTTATCAGTAGAATCACTGGATCAAATGCTTACTACTTTATGAATGGTGATGTAACTCTACTTACCACACTACCACCAAGATGACCTCATATGAGGTTGTTTTTGGATAGACACTACTTTGTATTCATAAATAACTTTCATGGCACTCTAAGGTACATAAATTTGATGCCATATTTTGCACAAGTGAAATTATCCTCTAAAATGATAACATTTATTCGACATAAAATTGCATGAAGTGACATGTTAATCAACACCACTTAGAATGGGATTTAGAGGTTGGAGACATGGTTTTTATTTGGCCCAAACCATATAAATAGTGCACCAAATTTTAATGTTCCATATAAATTTCTTTCCAAGATTGGTATAGTAGCCTAAACACCTATTTTCCTCATTCTTTAAGATCCATCTATTTTTTCATGTATCATGTTTAAATAAGGTCATTGGTCAACATGTTCAGGTTTTATCCTCCTATAACCAAATTCAATCCTTGACATACACTCCCTATAGCTCCACAATCATAATATAATATATCTTTTGGTATAGTTTCATGGGATACAACCATAATATGTGACATGTGAACCCTTACTCTATTTAAAATAATAGTTTGATTATATTAATCCTTATGGACAAAGCATTTATAATCATGAGGTCATGTTATGAACCTTTTATCCTAAATTTCTAGTTTATATTAGGTATTATTAATATAATATTAGATGTATATAATTTTTAAGTCATCCATTTTGATATTTTTAATAATACCACATTTATGAAAGGTAGTAGTTGTATTTAGTATAATAGATTAAATATAAGGATTGTGTAAGAAGAAATATCATATATTAAATATTTTTTATTGAGTCATTATAAAAGTATTTCCACCATCAAAGAGTCATGCACTACTTTTTAGTTAGATTCTATCAATTTCAATACAATATTGTTTTTATCTTTCCATTCAGTGCATATTGGTTATATATGAAATGTTATATTATTTTGTCTACAAGTAAGAACCTAAAAAAATATTTGCATTATTTTTTTTTAATTTTTTAAAATTCCTTACATCCCCCCTCTTAATTAATTTGTATAAAATATAAGGTATTTAATTTAAAGGTAAAAAAATTAGTAATAATGGATGGGATTAATATCCATTTTATTTATGAATGAAGTTAATATTAAAATAATCAAGGCTACCCAAAATATTTAAAATATCTCACCTCTCTTAAAGGCCATAGGATATTATGCATGGATCATCCCACTTTATGTTATATTTAAAAGGTGGAGGATTAATAAGTTTCAAGGTTATATTTTAAAATACACAAGTGGGCTTAAAATGTGGAGATTCTATTTTAAGGCATGTTGTATGTTAACATGGATAAAGGGAAATGATATTGTCGTTATTTTTAATAAAAGATAAAATAAATAAAATTGTGTAAAAATGAAGTTAGATAGTCGCAAGGAGAAGAAGAGACAAGTGAGGAAGTGGAAAATACTTTATAGGAAACTATATGCTGAAGGTGAAAGAAAACTATCTATTTAAATAAAATATATCTTGTATGTTATCATTTAGGGTTTTATGAGGTGTTCTTATTATTTATATTTCTTTGTCAATGATTATTTGTTTATTTTAAATTTGATTTTTTATTCTTACCATTAAACTCTGCTAAAAAAGTGGCTATTGTAAAAGAGTACATAGGTCTCATGTTTAACATAGGAAGAAAGATTCAAATCATCCTCCTTTTATTATAACTTATTTTTTAATCTATGGGACATTTAAAATTTTGATTTTTTTTGGGATTTTGCTTGATATTTGGGATTTTAATAGCTTATATTTTTTTATTTTGGTGAATTTGGCATAGATGTTGGAGTAGAGGATATCGAAATACTTAATTCATTGATGCATATTGGGCATCTAGTAATACTTCTACTTGTAACCAATATTATTTCATTTTTTATTTCCAAGGGTGGTAAGGAATATAAATAAGTATATTTATAATAAATTTATGATAGTTTTTTTAGGGTGACTTATATCATGCACCTAAAGAGGACACCCATGTAAGAACTTTTTTATTAGCTATGATGGTTTTTTATATTTCTAAAAGTTGACTTATGTAATTCTCCTTCAATTCAGAGAAGGGCTATCAAAATATATTTAATTATAATAATTTAATATCCTTGAGTGAGTTTTATTAAGCATGCTCCATTCCCTAATGTATTTTTTCCCTATGCTTGAGTTTTGTTATGTTCCCTCTATTCAGGTTATGTAAAAATGAATATTGGACTTACCTTCAATGTCTCTATTAGCTATTATCTCTATGTCAAGGGTATAAAGTTAGGACATGATTTGAATTAAATACATATTATGTATTAAGGGGGATCCAAATCCAAATATAAATATATTGCCCATGTTTCCTTAACACAAAAAAATTTGATGGTTTGATGAAACCATTTGCATCAATCCCAGCCTGTCATCCTTTTTTTTGTATAGCTATCATGAAATCACATTTACATGGAAAATTCACTTTGATAAAAAGGATAATAATTACATTTAATAATATAATATAAATTCCACATGTAGGAGCAAAATGACAATTAATTTTCTATCTGCATGGAGGAGGTTATACGAGGATCTATTTTGAATTGGAAGTAATAAATATGACATAAAGGCTCAATTAGTTTCTATGAATTTTGACCAACATATAAATTCATTAACCATCATGTGAAGATGTATTAACAAATTTTTAGGCCTATCAACATGGAAATGGTACTGAAGATAGGGATTTTCTAAGACACTACGAGGGCCTTTATATATGTGGACAACACATAAATACCATTGATCATAGGGGACAGACTATTGGTGTCTCAAACAAGAATTTATTACATTTTTTGGTAGGCAATTATTATGATTAACTGGTTAATTCTATCACAATTATAGGCTTAAATATCTATGTTATGCAACAATCATTAATTTTAAGAATATATGTAGTCATTACAATCGATAAATAATGTTAGATTTTAACTGTTTATTTTATTATAGTATAGCTTGTAAAATTTAATATTGTGCAATTATCTATCATTATTTGGAAGCTAATAGTATTATTTATAGTGTCAAAGTGCTAAAATAGATTAAACTAATATGGTATAATTAGAAGTACAAGAAGTGGAAGTGAAATCACTCGTTCTAATTATTTTAAGTAGCATGGTTTTTCAAGAGTAAATTTAATGTCATTTTATTGATTCAATTTCCTTTTGATAAAGAGTGGAAGATTTCCTATAAGGTCCCAAAAAAATATTTTATTTTATTCTTGCAAAGTTTTAATTTGAAGAAGGCCTGAGATTTTTTTTTTGTAAATGTATAATTTTTAAAATTTATGTGAGGTGTTTTAGTTAATTATTTTAAAGGATATGGAGTAAATTAGAGTGAGATTAGCTAGGAGTAGAGGATATGGAAAAGATATAGGATCTCAAGAAGTGGTTACCCCCAATAGGTAGGTAGTTATCTCAAATTCATTTTTCATGTTGAAAATTTACAAAATATTTATTTATTAAGGCCTTTGTGTGTCTCAGGGTGAGACACTTATTTTAGTCATTGTGAGTGTTAGCATGGGTAAATAGAAATGAGATTTTCATTACTTTTAATAGAGGATAAAATAAATAAAATGGTAAATTTTAATAAGGAGAGGAAGTGAAAAGTGAGGAAGTGAAAAAAAATTTATAGGCAATTGTATAGAGAAGGTGAAAGTACACCATTTGCTTGAATAAAATATATATTTTATGGTCTCATTCAGAGTTTTATGAGGTGTTATTATTATTTATATTTCCCATCAATTTTTATTTCTTTGATTTTAAATCTATTATTTTATTATTACCATTAAACTCTACAAACATTGTCCTTTATTAAAATCTTCTACTATTTTAAATTTTGAAACCATGAGAGGTTAAAGAATATCATAGGATTATTTTCCTTTAATGTATATCATATTTTTTATTTCATGGGATTTTTTCAATAAATAATGGAGATAATGGGTAGTTGACTTATGTAATCCACCAAAAATTTATGGAAACATTTAAATAAATTGTTTTTTTTAATGAATTTTGGTTGTAAATTATGACATGTGATTGTAAAATCAAAGCCTGCTACTCTTGTATATTTTTTGTTATGTACCTAAAAATACAATATTATGGTCTATTAGGAATTTATAAATAAAGGCTTGTGGTGAATATGTTGTTTAAGATAAAATAGATAATAATAATATATGTAATTAATAATGGTAGATGACTTGTTTTATAAGGTACTAGTAGATTAATTATATCTATTCATAGTGGTAGGTGAGATATTTATGCTCATTCATTTTAAGTAGGTGGATCATGTATCTATATAAAAAATCCCATACACATGTGAGGGAAGTGAAGAGTATTGTATGTATTGGTATCTTAATATAGATATATTATTTAGAGTGATTTATTCCAATAAGGAACATTACATGGTGTTTCACTACCTCAAGGGTCTGATCTAATATATTAGGTTATTCTATTTTTGAGTTGTGTTGTTCTTAACATATGATATCAGAATGGTGATTTGGGTAAAGTGGGAGGAAATTTTCTTTTTTTCAAATAAGGGTCAAATTTATTGAAAAGGGACATTATCTTCAAATAGGGGTGTGATTGATATTATTTTTCAACTAAAAATATATTTTTTAGATTTATCTATAAATTATTCAAACCAAATATTATGATAAATTTTAAGTGAGATATTATTAAGTAAAGTTGATCTTATGAATCAACTTCAGATATATAGGTGAAAAAAAAAACTATATATTTTAGATGGATTAACTTTAAACTTAGGTATTAGACTAGAGTGGAATATTTTTATTTGAAATTCAATTTCAATCCACTTATAAAAAGTATAAATTCTTCATTTTTGGAGCAATATTGAGGGAGATATCTCAATAATAATTTTTTTTTTTGGAATAATTTTTTTAGAATTATTAAGGGAGATATCTCAATAATATGTTTTCATTTTGGGTTAGAAAATCAAGGGTATTTTTTTTAATTCAAAGGAAATATTCAAATATACGTTTATACAGTTTTTTATTCTCAAATTTTAGGTAGGAAAGGAGATCTAATGAATCTAATTATCCTTAGAACCTTAGTTTTTATGAATTTTGGATCATTAGGTTTCAATTTTATTTCTAGAGATGATGAAATTTATTATATATAATTTTGGTTCCCATTAAAGGAGAGATATTTTTAATTATAATTTTAGAAATTAAGTTTTCCTTAGTCTCAAGGATCATGCATTGAGTTAGTTTTTTCAAATGTAAAAAAATGAAATAACTATTCATGGGAAGAGATAACACAAATTTTCCTAAATTAATAGGACACTAAGGAATAAAATAATTATAAATATGAGGAGAAAAAAAAGAGGATGTATAAAAATAATAAATTAAGGTTTTTGGTAATAATTGTGAGAAAGATAAGGAAGGAAAAGAAAGAGAGGTGGAGGACAAGGGTTCAAATAATATATCTCCACAAAAGGAATATTAAATAAATTAATTTCATGGATGTAATTAAAAATATTTTATTGTATCTATAAACCTAATTAGCATGTATAACCTAATTGTCATGGACATTTCCAAGTAAATATAGGTTCATGTAAAGAAAACAAAGGACACTCAAATAGAGGGTAAGCATGTTCATTTTTAAAAGGATTTTAATCTTACCATGAAAAAATATGTTTTGAACTCAAATTTTTATTCTTTTCATATAGATGGATTGGATTTTATTCTTGGATATCCTTGGTTATAATTTTTTGTTACAATAAAAAATATGTACAAAATAAGTTCATGAAGCTTTGGTATAGAAAGAAATAAGGTGAATTTGAAAGATATCACACATAATGGATACCAAAGTAAATATAAAGTAGAGAATCTTCAAGAATATAATGAATAGTATATATAATAAGAAAAGTTTTATGATTTTAAAGTATTGAAAAATGATACTAAGGTTGATGCTTATAAATACTCACATCACCATAAGAGGAAACAATCATAGAGGCATGTCAGAGTGTGTCATATTATAAATAACTATGGATCTACATGGAATTAAAGGATAAAATATGGGAATTACTAGAATAAAAAAAGTAATGTATATCCATGGTAACAAAGGATGAATTACTATATAAGTGAATGGAATCAAAGTGGATATGGAGTAAGCCACCATACTAGATAACTATGGAATGAAAGTGGATATGGAGTAAGCCATCCTAATATCTAACTAAAATAAACTCAATTGATAATGATTGGTCTATTAATTTATAATCTATCAGTAGATTGATTTTTTCTAGTCATTGTGGTAGGTTATTTAGTCATAACATTCATTAAAATTAGGTGGGTCATGTATCTATGTAAAAATTACCATTACATATGTGAGGTAAATGAATATAATTTTATATGTTGGTATCTCAATATATAAATATTATGTGAAGTGGTTCCTTCCAATAAGGATAATTATACTATGTGTCCCTAACTCTAGGGTTTGATATAATATATTGAGACACTATATTTCTAAGTTATGAAGTTATTAAAATTTTCCATTTGTATTAGATAAGTATATTCTCTCACTCCATAGGGTTTTTTATCTCTCCATGAGAGATTCATTATGAAATTAATATCTTCTATAATTTATTTTGATTCAATGTTTGTTAATTTCCATAAACTATGCATATAACTGTGCAGTTTTGATAACACATTATAGAAATCATGTGGCTAATAATTTCCCTTAGTATTTGTTTATGTTTTAATATATAACCATTTATCTATTTAAATGTTATATGGAATTATTTAATTGATTTTTTAGTAGATGTTATGTGCATGCCTTCATTTGAGTAGGTGGAGGGTTTTGAGTAACACCATATTTTTTGGTTATTTTTATCTTTCCTCTACTCCTTTTCAACTAGAATATGCTTATATTAGTTTTATATTAGGATTATATAACCTCTTAATCCAATGGTTTATTTCAATACCATGGCCAATGTGATGAAACTTTAGATTATTATGCTCACATAATAGGTGTTTCTTGTGTGACACAATTGAGAATTGGCATTTCCCTTGTAGTGATTTTAACAAAATAGAAAATGGATGGAGTGATATATACTATTAACACTTCAAATAAGCAATAAAAAAATCCATGTGCAATTCCATGATCTTCATGGTGATGTCCACAAATGGATCATTGATAACTAAGAAAGGATGCATGATTGCAAGAATATTTTCAAGTGCACTAGTGATGTGTATTGAAAAAATACTAACTAAAAGAAATATAGATTTATAATGTTTTGGTACAATGTATTGGATTAAAATATAATTATTGAAATGTATTGGGTGTCAAATACTACCATATGGAATATTGAGCATTAAAGAAAAATATTAAAGGGTGGTTATTACTAATTTTGGAGAAATCATAATTTTTTAATCATGTTAACAACCAAATAAATTATTCTTGCTAAATACAGGTGAATATCTTGATTTTAATAAAATGATAAATAATTATATAAAATATCCAAAGACATGGGACTATTCATTCATAAGACAATGTACTATAGGAAAACTAGAGAATGCACAAGTCCCATATCTTTTTTACATATTTGACAAATATATGATTTCAAACTAAAACATGATCTCATAGGTGTTTAATAGTTTTTATTATATATTTTTGTGATTCTATTCATTTTGGAGATTTTTTTCATGAATACAATAACACCTATTTCTTAATGGCCATGTATTATGGTGGATACAATTCATATTTTGATTTCCAAATTACCACATGACCATGAACTAAAGTATTAATCAATTTTAAATTAATTTTATCTCTTAAAAAATAGAATAAGTTTAATAGAATAATATTAAATATATTACATATAAACAAATTCACATCACATGTACTCATTTATAATGTAAGCCAAATTATATAAATTACATGTTATTTTTAGAAAAACTTATTATGGTTGTGTTTAAAATGATTTTTGGCAAGATTATGCCCTCAATTTTCAAAATAGGCCATTTAAATTATGCAAATAAGGAAGAATAAGGACGCAATTTTTTATTATTGGTACATGGATTTCACATATTCCTCTCTATGTGTATGGTTAACATCAAGATCCATATACATTTTTGATATATGCTTATAATCATTGATTTAATAATGAATACATGAAGTAATTTTTTATATATGATAAAAAAAATCAATTATAATAATAAATGGTGACTTATTCATGTACCATTCAACTTATTTATTCTAACTTTAAATAAAAACATGTCATGTGTTGTGATTATGTTATAAGGGAACATATTTTAAAAAAATGGTTCTTGGGCCTTATGATATAGATTAACACTATACAAATATAACCATTAAATTAGAATAGAAAAGGGTCCCTAACATGTAATTGTGGAATAAGGTGATAAATTATAAAAATTTATAAGAACTGACAAAAAAGAGGGGATGGATAATTGAAGAGGAGGACCATCCTTTACACCAAGATTCCACTCACTAATGTTTATTTTCTTAGGGGTCATCTAATGAAGATAAAAATCATTTCCAAATTATCTCATTTCTAAAAAATAATGACTTTATTTATTAAAAATCTATTTTTCTTAGCCTAACCCATAGATTAGCATCTATAATATTGATGAGAAGAGAAAATATATAACATAATATTTGATTAGAGTTATTATAACTATATTACAAAATGTGCATGTTAATGTATCCTATTCATTTATCATAGCATGAACATTACTTATAATAAATTCCACATAGGTTTTCATTATTAGTAATCCCACATTGCATTTGATTCCATGTATATCTATATTTTTTACAATATTATGTGAGATTGATCATGTTATTGTTGCCACTAGAAAATATTTTATAAATGGGGAAGGTTTAAAGATAACTAATACCTTGATTAAAATTAAATGTATAATTAATATAATATAGATTTAAATCCATGATAAGGTTAATTTGTTTTAGAATTATAATTATTGAGATAATATAGATCCTTCCCTTAAAGGTAAGGATGACTTTTAATCTTCAATGAACTCAAAATAGTAGTAGGCATAACCAAAAATATTTAAAAAGTTATGGATGTTCACGAAGGAACATATGGACATTGAATATATTCAATATAAAAATACACTATTAAAGAGGTTATCCTCAAGAATCATGAAACTTATAATTTTATTAAAATAATCCCATAGTTTCCATCTAAAATAGGGAATAATCTCTTATGAAACAAATAAAATGAGATTTCTCTATGTATGATGACATTCAACAATAAATATATTATTTATTGGTATCTAGTGATCATCTAACAAATGGAGGATTAATTAGATGATTATATCATAAATTTAATTAACCACATAAAAACTACCCAATTAGAGCCCAAAATGTTATAGAGCTAAGTGGTTTTGGAGAACGTGTAATTGAGCACAAATTGAGAACATTTTATGATGAGAGCTCAAATATAGTAAACTAGATTTATATTTAGATGGTATATTATAAGTGGAGGAATTATATTACCCACTTTGATGTGATATTATCAAGAGTTTTCCTCACATTAAAAAATTAAACTCTAAATGATTTGGTATATTTTCATTTTAATAAAAAAAAATGCCACAAAAAGATGCAAAAATGAACTTCATGTCAATTTGGAGAGATAAAAATGATACTGTGAACCTAAGGGTAGAAAATTTTAAGTTAAAAGAATATCTAGATGGTAAATATAAAATAATAATAAATTTAGGGGAAATGGGGAATTTAGTACACAAAGTGAGTATTCTTGATCAAAGATAGTAGCCCAACTTGTAATGTCTCAAGTTAAAGTTGAAGAGTTGAATAAAAGTTTTAAAACCTATAGAAACCTCTAGAGTCACGTCAAAAAAAAATTCTTGAGTGGAAGTGGGTCAAATTCACTACCATGTCATGATATATTGGTGGTTGATACTATACATACCAATATATGTTTTTTGGTAATTGAAAAATATAATATTGACACACATTTACCACACATGACTTGAGAACTCAAATAAGATCCTAATTCGCCATCCTCTCACATTTTCATTTTATTTTATGAGACAACCCATTCTATTTTATTTTTATAAACATAAAGTAACCTCATTTTATATTTACAACATGTTAAATATATTACAAAAACATCTCTAGAGTCTTAATTCGCTATTCCTATACATAGGTTAGTTTTTCTAGTCTAATCAATAATACATATTTTTATTGACCTGTATAATCATAATTGACCCACTAAAAAAATACTATTTTATAAAATCAAAATGATCCTTAGGTTTTTCCCATAATACTATTACTTTTATGGAATTATTAATTATTCAATTACATCCATATATAAATAAATCAAGGTTTCACTCAGAATAGACTTAGCACCTTTCTAGTATACATATATAAACTATTTCACATCAATAAAATATTCCAAATTACTCCCAATTTACATCCCTATTAGTAAGAGAAGTAAAAATCTAGTTCTAAATGTCATACAAGATAATTAATAAAATAATTGTCTACTATCAAGATCAAGCATTATATATAAACACATAGTGAAGTAGTGTAAATGCATTATCATAGTAGGTGGGATAACTATGCATGTTTTTATTTCCCTACTTCAAGTATCAAATACATAAGAAATGACCAATCATCAAGTAGTTATTATTAAGTTCAACTAATACCACTACACTTCTCCCATTTTTATATTTATATCCATCTCAATAACTTTTAGGTTTTCAAAGAAAAAGAGGATGATTTCTAGATCTTCATTTGTCATCAATATTTAGGATCACAAAATAAATTTATAAAATATAGTCATAGGTGATGTTACAATCATTATTCCCTAATTCCGTGTATCTTAGTACTAACTAAAATGTTAGTATTGAGTAGAGATATTACCCAATCCTATAGAATAGACCCGATGTCGATTTCATATCATTTCCAAAATTGAATGAACCATATTTATAATTATCCCTAAATGTCACATTATAATTTCTCTCTATACCTAATAACATATTTATTAGTGGATTTTATGGTTATTGTTTGACCAATTTAAGCTGGATTTCATATGTTAATGTATGGACAATTATATGTTTTTTAATTTACATGATTGTTAACAATGGAGTTAGTTGTAATTTCATATTATTTACATGATGAAAATTTATGATTAGTTTATTATAGTAATATATTATGTATTTTATATGTTTCAAGATAACTACCTTTTTTTTTGAGGTGGATAAAAGATAGATCTATCCCTCAGAGTGTGATGAAGGGAGGGCATCATTGGAGAGGGTGGCATAGATGGAGGCATTGGGGGATGATAGATGAAAAAAATATAAATTCACACACATCGTGATAGCTTAACATGCTTTTATATTCATTAATTTATTTGATAGATAATATTTGATTTCAATTATAATAATTCTAGTTGTGATTTAATATGTTTGTGTATTGCATTTGTCCTTTTTGAATTGATTTGATTTGTATAATGATGATTGAATTAAAGTATGCTTTAGAATATTATTTGTGTGTTTTTACCACAAACTTTGGAAATATGTGTGATTGTCTTAATACTTTGCTTGGAAAATTAACGACACTGTGTGCTAAATGACTATTATATTTACTAAGTAATAAGGCAAGAGTTAAATTAGTTTGGCATGGTCATTGTGATATTAGTTATATTGACTAATGATTATTGTAAGGTATTTGTGCTTAGTCATTCTTAATATTATTATGGAAATTGTAATGTTTTAATCACTTTGTATAAGTCGATGACATTATTAATAACCCTATACTAAGTTAATGACAATGTTTGCATTATTTTGTGAATACTAGGAAGTCATTATGTTTGATTAGTGTTATAATGTTTAATGGCTTTTTTTAAAGTTGATTACTTATCAATAATCATGATGCTTAAAGTGATTTTGTGAATTTAATGTACATGTATAAGGTTTGAAAGGATTATATTATTAATTAAGTAGTAAAAATTTTGAGATTAGAGTTTCAACTTGGCATTGACTTGTGTTACCAAACCATTATGCAAAAAATCATGGAATTTGGGATTTTTGGCATGAGAAAACATAGGAGGTGTGTTAGTCATTTGTGAGTTTTTTTGCATGAATTGACATAACCATGAAGCTTTGGTAGAAAGAGGGGGTTCAGGTAACATGAAACAGAATAAAATGGAAAGAAAGGAGGTTTGGGAGGGCACAATATGATATGAAATATGATGACAAACTAGAAATAAATAAGAGACTTGGAGGAATTTGTAGAAAAGGTTCTAATTTTATCAATTTGGTATTTGTTACCAGGTTGGTTTCATTATTAAGATTCATATATATGCTATATGAGTTGTTGATAAATTATATTAAATATTTATTGAGAGTTTTGTTATTTCATTATTATTGAAATAAAAAAGGGCTAAATGTTCAGCCTTGTGGATGGCGTAGCCATCTAAAGAATTGAGCATATAATGTTGAAGCCGTTAGTTGAATGACCATACTATATAAATTCAAACAAAAACTATAGTATGTTCATTTTTAATGGTAGAAATTATGTGTACCTATTTAATACAAAGTTTAACCCTAGGTGTTGGCTTAAAAACTAAATTTAATAATTTCCATAAAATATTTAGCTAAGTAAACCCTAGTTTGGAATGGAAATCCTTACTGCATTATGTGTAAATTATAAATCATGGAAGATATAAAGAGGAAAATTCTATGTATTTTTTTTGGGTTGAATTAAAACCCTAGTTAAATAAAAAGGGATTGTTCGTGTTTATTTATGTGTATTTCACTTCCTAAGTGAAGCCTAAACTAATAGGGATTAACACATTCATTGAAACTTACATTGAGTCATCTTATTTTTAAACAATATCGATTAGTTATTTACATTAAAAAATAAATATTTTTATAAAACTTAGAGACCAGTTAATCCTTTATGTATATCATCATTCAACTTATATAAATTTATGTTTTGGTTCAAAATGGGAAAACCCACATAAGTCATAGCTTGTGTGAAGGGTTAAAAGTATACTAAAAAATGTTTAAAACAAGTTATGATTGCTTCATTTTATAAACTTATTAAAGTGAAGACTAGAATAGTAAATATAGATAGGGCATATTCATATATCTTCAAGTCTCTATTGATGATACAAGTTATGAATATGTCAATAGATAAGTTATAATAGTTTTAGATCTATTCATAAATATATGATGATGATTTTATAATTTTTAAACCATTTAAAAATAATTTGAGTTGATTGGGTATTGTTTATGGGTATATACTGCATTGCATTTTTATATAAAGACAAGTATTTGTTGTAAATACTTCAAGGATACTTTGTCCATATACATTTATGTTTATAGAATGAAATGATTTTCCTATAAACCATTGGAATACAAGTTTAATCACATATTATATATATATATATATAATATATATATATATATATATATATAATATATATATATATATATATATATATATATATATAAGTATGTGATTAATTCAAGTCATGACTATGTGCTTTTAGAAATATATATGTGCATAACGAAATATGCATGTATTAATATAATGAGGCTGATTATGGTTTTGATGGTATGAATAATATGTAAAATTAGTGTGGATTGAGTTGTTTCAAACATAAACATAAATTTTCAAGTGAGAATTCAATCTTTATTGGATATTAGAGACTTTGTGCAGCTACTATCAATATAGGTAAATGAGCCAATGAGGAGACTAAAGCACTTGAGGGTCCCAGCAAAAGGACAAGGCAAAGTTCCAGAAAGAAAGATATACAAAAAGGAGCTTTGCTGGAGGTTACCACCCAGGAAACTGATTTGAAAAGAAATGAAGGCATGAACTTGATATTGGAACTGGATGAATAATCTGGTCCTTCTTGTTGGTTAAGAAACTGGTACTGATCTTTGTTCTCCTTTTGTTAGCTTTTGTTTGTTGTACTACCAGACTTCTATTTCTGGGTTTTGATTGGATATGTCTCTTATGGTTTCAGGACCATTTAAAACCTGTTTTTTGCTACCTCACTGTAGTGTTTTCTAGGCGTTGCCTATGGGCTTAGATGTTCTTATCTTGTTCTCTGTTAAAGGGTTTTGGGGCCCCTTCAAAACCTGCTTTTACCTCAATCTAAAACATAGCTGAGTGAGTGACTATGCATATTATATATGTGATACTTGACATTTCAATTTAGGTATACCATAGTTATTATGAATATTAAACTAAATAAGTAAATATGATATTTATTATGGCAAGGAATTAAATACAACATTGTAAATTTATAGGTATTTATATATATACATTTGGGATACTCATAATTTAATAAAATAATAATTTTCCAATCATTTATTTAGATTTGTCTATTTTTTTATTGACTAATTTTATGAGAAGTTTATATAATGCAAATATAAATACAAAATAATGGTTGTTAAATGAACTATTATTATGGATTTGATTTCTATATTTATATATACTTAATCCATAGATGAATAACTTTATTATTAAAATTGATTCACCTGAATGGTATAAGGGAAATAAGCTATTAATAAATGTTATATGGATAGATTACATAATATTTGAGTTGCAAGTTAATAGTTTTAATAACTTGATGTCTAACTTGATGTCTAGATATACTTCTTACCTAGAGGGTATGATTTTTATTGATGATTGTTTTACATTATATTTATTATGAAATAATAAATAAGATGTATTGGATTCATTACATTTCATTTGATGTACTAAATTAATGTATTTGATATTTCCTAAGTTAGCATATATTTATCTGTTGATAGGTAATATTTTGTATGAATCTATTATTTTTTATAGTATATATATATATATATATATATAATATATTCATACAAAATATTACCTATCAACAGATAAATATATGCTAACTATTTATCTGTTGATAGGTAATATTTTGTATGAATCTATTATTTTTTATATAGTGTGTGTGTGTGTGTGTGTGTACACACACACACACACACACACACACACACACACACACACACACACACACACACACACACACACACACACACACACACACACACACACACACACACACACACACACACACACACACACACACACACACACACACGCACACACGTGCACGCACGCACGCACACACGCACACACACACACACACACACACAAAATCTTACATGAATGACCCTAAAAAAGTAGTGTGATGGATTCCACTCACTTAATTAGTGTCACTAATATGTATATGAGGTGTAATCTAATTAAGTTGTGTGTATGAAATTGACTGATCCTAGAGATCAATAACTATATGAAAAATTTGTCCAAAGTAATGTTTATAGTTAAAAAATGTCAATTCATATATTTTATTTAGTTTAAATTTTTGTATTATATAATGTTAGAACAATTTTATTTATGGTAAACATCATATATTAGTTATCTTACATGAGTTATAGTTTGTCATTCTGGATTTGTACACCATCATTATCTACCAATCCATGAAGGGAGGGCCATTCCCTAGTTTAGAGATTGTGTAGGGGATCGATGGTTTATGGTTGGTGTGAAAAAGCACTCAGATGATGCTCTTCCTCCCCTCAATAGTACCACACTAGAGATTACACTTGAGATTAATTATGTATATTATGAGTTTATTGAGACTTGCATGATCCATGGAGATTTGTATCATTTTATATTATTATTAAGACATTTATATTACTAAAACTTTAATTCTTATTTATATTTATTGTATAATAGTTAGTTGTAATATTGTATCAGTCGTGGCTTAATTTGTAACAATACTTTTATGAATTAATGCAGTCTTTATTCTTGTAATCAACATTGTACCTATTATTGATATTGATAGTATGATTCTAATCATTAGATAAATAGATTTTCTATATACCTTTGCATGGTTAAATAAAAATAATGTATTTAGTTAAAGATCACTCCTGTAGGTTTCATCATGATGGAATATTTTAATTGAATTTATGCAATTAATTAAAAAATTGCCCATTATAGTAGAACCTAGTGGGGTTGTTACATTAAATTCCACTTCTAAAATATATTAAAAATAATACACTTGACCTTAAAATATAAGTATCATGATATCTTTAATTATATATACTATTTTCACTTTATCACTTTACTGATGTTTTTTATTAAAACAACTTGTCGATGCATCAATATCACTAAGTGCACATATTAAAGGGTGAAATATGAATGGTTATTGGATCAAATTATTTAAATTTATAATATACATATGCATATTATTCTATCACACCCTCACTAATATCCATTTGACCTCACCCAAGTATCTATCCATCTTCTCTCTTCACCTACTTTTGTCTAGATCTACTAGCTTCCCTATATGTTATGGTATCGACCTAGTTGATACCATTTGTTTTGTACTTAAGTATCCCCTATACTATATCAAATAGATCAATAAAATTTGAAGTCTTTACTCTCAAATTTATAGTCTATAAACCTAGATGATACCATATTATGCTAACTAACATATTGTAATTATATCAGCTTGGTTGATACCATCATTTAAGATTTCAGGATTGGTTTTGAGTATTAGAACTATATAAATGGGTCATAATTCATTATTAATAATATAAATCACATTTATAAACTCACATTTATTCCTTAGGGAGTTATTTTTTAAAGTTAGTGGTCTATAACATTATCTTGGAAGTATCATCTTATAGTGTCATTGAATCTCAATAGATGTAGCTCGTGGAGTTTCTAAATAGTGATATATAGGTCTACATCCAACCATTTGAATTATTTAACATATAAAAATATCTTGAAAATATTTACTTGAGCTGAAGGGGGAGATTGAAGCATCAATGGGTTAACCCTAGGTTAAGCATTTCTACACGTATACTATTTCCATTAATTACTTAGTAGATTATATGTTGTTTATTGATTTGTGGATGTATGTGTGTATCCATTTTCTAGAATCCTCTTTATACCAATTAATATATTATAGGTATATGATTTCTTAGGATTTCCATTTATTACCTTATGTTTCATAGACACCCATTTTTTTAACATTGCACCTTACCTTCTTTACAATCATTTATCCATTAGTTCATTTTCTTATACCCCTTTACAACCATTTAATTTAAATGCATATTTACAATCATAATTATAATAATTAAATTTGATGAGGTCTAGTGAGAAATAAATTTTTAGATAATAGTCATAGGATTTTAAAAACTTTCCTCTTAACATTTGAATTATAAGATATACTCTTCTAGATATATAGATATCATAGGTAATCACCTACTTGTCCAAGTATATGTAATCTCTATTTGATTTATATTATTTTAGTTCCTGTATATTGAGAGAAAGAGGATAGTTGTAGGTAATCCTATCTCTTGCATACATTCTAGTGAACTTGGTATTAATATTATCCCACCTTTGGCTAGATTAGTTTCATGTTTTTTTCCTTTTAGCTTCTTAGCGACATCATAAAAGTTATCATATATCCTTTATTTCAACAATATAGGCTTGATTGATACAATTTATTAGTCTTACTATTTGTATCCACCAACCTAATACCATTTCTTAATTTATTTCCAACTATATTAGCTAATTTGATACCTTTTCATGTATTCTCAAATTGTATTGGCTAACCAAATATATTTATGTGTGTTTCTAACTATATCAGCCAACAAAATACATTTTTCTATCAATATATACTTTTGACTGTATCAACCGACCCAATACCATTCTAAGTGTTTGTTAATTTCATTACATGCTATAAATTTCACTTTTTCTCTAAATCATATTGATATTTATTTTGATTTTGTATTCCTACAAGTATATTTTGATAGTTTTAAAGCTCATAGGATCTTTCATTCTCAATCAAGTGAACATTAATTGATTAGCAAGCATATGAGACACCATATATTATGATATTTATTAGGTGTAGCTTAAATAACCTTATAATAATCTCAAAAACTTTTACATAACATTAAAAACCCACTACCAAAGAGAAAGATCTAATTCATCCTCTAAATTACCATAAATTTTCTATCTTTAAACACTACAAACATTGTAGGGTAATTTTAGATGTCTTTGGAGTGTTTACAAAGTTGGACACACCTACCAACATATATTTAAATTTATGAAACTCTAGATGATGAGAATAAATTTCTAAAAAGGTATAATGATCCAAAATTAGACAATACCTAGAAACATTAGGCTATGCCTTCAAAAATAACTCATTCTAAAATTTATAGTATCTTATTTTTGTATTATTCAGCTTATATGGCTCATCCTAAGTTAACATAATGAAATAAGGAATTATTTTTAACATAAAACATTTCCACACATTCTCATGTATCTTGTCCAACCCATGTATCTATGTGACACTTGTAGATAATCTTTAAACTCTTTTATGCTTCTGTGCCACCAAGAATAATCACCTAGTAATATGTGGCAATCATGAAGCCTATATAATATCCTTATGAAATTACAATAAACACATTTAGAAATATATTCCTATGCATGAATCAATTTCCTTTACACATCTCATAATAAAACTTTGTACAAACTAAACACCTGCATAATTTCATAACACCTTCAAGCATACCACACATCATCTAGATTAGTGCATGACTACGCATTCACATAACAAAAAAATTCTACCATGTGGCATTCCAAGTATCATTCCTCAAGTTTTTACCATGTCAAGGCTCCTATCAAAAACACAACACTATTGGGAGTGAAACTATAACACCTATACAAAAGTGAAACCATCACATGGTAGAATATGGACCATTCATGTAACTGTCTACTTTTATAATCATCTATTGTAACTACTTCCTTGTAATTATATATATATTTTAAGACACTGAATATGGTGAGAGAGACACATAAGGGAAACATAATATACTCACATGTTGATCAAGTGAGTGTCCATTATCCTCTTTCTCATTTTTCCATGTCTATAGTATCCTTAATACCTACATGCCTCAAACATCTTGTATCAGATGATCCCTTCCCATAATAGGTTGATTATTTAGGATATCTATCCCTTTCTAATAATGGGAACCTACTTTTCCCACTTTTTTATGACAACATAGTGTAAAAAAACTAGTTAATATTTTTATCCCTTTTTTTATCATAAGTGCTTTAATTCCTTATCTTACTACATATTACACACATATGTACTTTTACCTACTATTTATATTGAATATAAGTGGCACTATTATGTTAATCTCATCTGTTAAATATATAATGTTTATCTATACATATATCTTCTTAGATTCCATTACAATTTTTGAAATTATGTAAATTATTTAAATTTGTTTCCATATATAATTTCCTTAAATCCATTTAAGTAGGTTATCCATTGGGTCTCATTTTGTGACTCATATTACTAGTATTAGAGCATAAATACTTCATATCATTTCCAAGTGGCATATTTTTAATGTCTTTTACACCTTTATATATTTAATTGTCTATGATATGCTAGTGAATTCATATCTAGGTGTGTTATCCTTTTATTCCCTATTGAAATCATAAAAAAATCATGTAATAAGACAAATAATTACTAGATGGATGTATCTCTTTCTATGTTTCTAGAAGAGAACACATGATTAATTGAGGAGATATAACATCCCCAACTCTAGAATCAATAGTTATAATACACTCTCTAATTCCATGAAAAAGGATTCATTCTTATCATGGAGCATCTAATAGATATTATGATCCAAAATATTGATCTTTCTAAGACTATCCTCCTTGGATTTGTTCAATTTGAAGATAGATTTATTCTTTTCATCTGAAATCTACAATAATATATCTAGGCCAAGGATAAATAACTTGAGTGACTCAAAATTTAGTGCATATATTTTCAATCACATGATCATATAATCATCAATGTGATACCATAAATAATCATGACATGCAATGTGAAGACAATGATAGATGAGAGCATTATAATTCCATGACATTCACCATAGTCTAATTTATTAACATTATTATTTTACATTTTTGATATGCACACCATGGTATTTAGTTCCAAGATATAAAATTAAATTGGATATGAAGGATAAGATCTAACCAAATATGGTCAAGACATCATCAATCCCTTTCATAAAGAGATGAAAATACATAGTATGTGTCTTAGTTACAATACTTGTAACACAAATCGATAAGGTTTCATACACTTATCACTATAGATGATTTACAATGTTTCTTCCAAATCAAATTCTATTTAATACAACCCAAGTGTTTGCACTTGTTAAATGGTTTCATCAATGAAACATACCTCTCATGGAGATCAAAAATTTCTACCATGATACACACAATAATCATTATTTTATTACACATAATATATTTAGTGAAAACATGCACCATCACAATTCAAAATATAATGTATATCTCAATATTAATGACACATGAATTCAAAATTACATGATTCTCATAAATTTTTATAATAAAAGTATCCTAAATCACATGTAAAAAAATCAAAGTTTAAGAACCCTACATAATAGTAACAATGACAAATAAGGCATATGCCTTGATGGAAACCTAGATATAGATAGTGAAAATAACATAATGTAACTTAACTAAAACATCCATGAATAATCTCTTGTCATATATATAAACCATACTCTTTATTCACCTATAGCCATTACCATAAAAATATTCATATAAGTGAAAAATGTTATAATATTCATCCTTATGTTATGTAAAAAATAAGTAATAATTCCCAGTCAACCTATTGGGTTTCATATATTATATTTTAAATAACTACATATTATATGAAGCTACATTATGGATGTATTTACATTTATAGTTTAGTAAAAGTCTCTTCCTCTCCAATTTGTTATTACAAGCATAAATCTTTTGACATTAATAATTCCATAGATAACAACACTAATATCTACATAACATGTATTGCATTATGTATCAACACTTCTATGGTTATGCACCATTAAAAAGCAAAGATTTATTATGGAAACATGGTTTTTCCAACATAGGAAACTTCATAGTTATTTTCATAGATAGAGTACACAAAATTTCTCAACTTCACTCATGTATCTCAGATTTTTTGATATCAAACATCAAACTCTTGCAATGTATAGATCACTAGTATCAACACCATTGTATCATGAAGATTAGTAGATCAGACCTTAGATTTTTTATACATTCCTAAGCATGTATCATCTATTTATACGGATATTATTCATTTGAAATCCATGTTTACATCCAGGTATTATTCACATTATTTGAGAAGGTAGCATGATTACATACACTCCTAATTCTCAACATTAAGAGTAGAATAGTCACATACATCCATTTGGAATTAGTATGCATCCATAGTATATTTAATATTTTAGTATTATTAATACACACTTTTAAGAATCTCAAGTTCATTTTTCAATGCCTATAGGATTATTGCCATCACATGTAATGTGTGACATAAATAAAAAAAAATGGTAGATGTACATATATTTTTAAGCATTTGGAATCTTACATTCCTTCTTAGGAATTAGAGTCAACATCACCATGCCACAAGATTTTGTAATTGGATAATTGATTTAACACCCTTTATGGAACCATAAGTCAAAAATTATGGGTACCATCACTAATTATGTGAGGATGATTGATCAATGAAGATCTAAGACACTAGATATTATCAAAGTTATTAGGTGTACATCATCTCACCTTTTGATCATGTCATAAACTATTACATTAAGTTCAAAAACCATATGCCAAAGTGTAAGATCTAAATTATCCTCTTTGTTTCCACACAAATTCTATAGTTTTTCACTATAAACCTTACAAGGCATTTTTAGAGATATTTGGAGTGATTATAAGGATTAACATAAATCCCCACATAGATGTATATTTATGAATATGTAGATGATGAGATGATATTTTCAAAAGGTTATAATGATCATAAATTATACCATACCCAAAAAATTTAGGTAACTTAATGTGAATTAGCTTAATATAAAATTGAAGTATATATTTATGCATTTTTCAAATCATATGTCTCATCCCAACATGATGCAAGACATTAATGAAAAAAATTTCACATCTCATAATTCCATGAATGCTCCCATAACTCATGTAGTGTGTGTATATTTATGACACTCATAGAGACTATTTATAGTCTCCAATAATTTTAAAACACCAACATGAATCACCATGGTAATTTGTATCACTTATGCAACCTTTTTGGTATCCTTGTACACTTATATAGCATCAAGATGAACATCATTCAACACTTTATTC
The DNA here is from genome assembly GCA_037957365.1 of Torreya grandis. Lineage (NCBI taxonomy): Eukaryota > Viridiplantae > Streptophyta > Pinopsida > Cupressales > Taxaceae > Torreya > Torreya grandis. The sequence continues at coordinate 1,083,052 of JARHVA010005556.1, forward strand.
ATGTGCATGACTCAAAACCCTTGTGGCATCTTATGCCAAGCATCCATACACACAACACCATTACATGATTTTTTATCAACTTAAAACATATCACACATTAGGATAACTCAACACATGAATCATAATTGATCTACCATAACTCTTCTAGCACATGGAAATGAATTTTTGATTCTAAAAGTTTATGCCATGTTAGGGATCCTATTAGAAACATAATACTAATGGAAGTAAAATCATCACACTTGCAAGGAATTTGAACCATTACATAGGCATAATATGAACCATTCTTTTAACTAATCACTTTTCAAACAATCTATTGTAATTAATTTTTTATAATTATATATTATAAGACATTGAATATGGTGAGAGACACATAAGAGAATCACACAATAATCAACTAGACATATATTGTCCTCTTTCCAATTTAGCCAAATATATATCATATTAAATAATTTAATGCCTTAAACATATGATATCAGATGATCCATTCTTATATTAGAATAATAAGTTAGGATGTATATCCCTATTTAATCAGGGGAACATGTTTTCCCTACTTTATATGATGACACCATAGTCTAAAAAAAATATTTAGGATTTTTATCCATTTATAATCATAATAAATTACATTAATTATATTATTATGCATTGTACATTTATTTAATTTTACCTATTATTTCTATTGAATACAAGTGGCACCACTCTATCAATCCCCTGTGTTACATGTGTAATGGTTTTTTATACATTTGTCTTATTTTATTACATTACATGTTCTTCAATTATGAAACTCTATTTTAATTTGATTCCATGGATAATAAAATTAAATATGTTTAATTAAGTTGTCCACTGGGTCTCATCTTAGTCACTAAAGCATCAATTTTACCTAATACATGGTATGATTGGTACTGACCCAATACTCAATCCATTATAAAAAAACTATGTACATAATTTTGTTTCCACATAATTCATGGTATATTAAAGATTCATAGCATTTTATTTTTTAATATATAGTAAGAATTTTATCTATTTGATTTTGTAGTGCATAGGTAAGTAGTTAGTCTAGGGAAGCAACTCTCAAAGTACCTTAGACCAAGGATAGTGTGGAAAAGGGATTATGGAATTATCCATATTTAGTGACCTTTTAGTCTTTTTCATTATTTAATATTGGGATAAATTTATATTATAGCCTAAAATTCAAACACACCATTCTTATTAATACCTTCCTATTACTTTGATATTACTATTGCTTAGTTTGATTATTATCTTGTTTTCTTTATAGATTGTATCAAATTATCTGATATTATTTTATTTGTGACAAGAACATCAACCATCCTTGTATTTCTATGTGTGTTTTCCTAATTGCATCAACCAACCTGATAAAATTATAAATTTATATCTAACTATATGGCCAAATTTATCCATATTTTTAATAATGTATCGACCAACCCAGTATACTATTTTTTATCCAACTACTAATAGCATCACCTTTTTAATCAAATGTATCATCCAACATAATATAGTTTATTTTTTATACTAAGTCACATAACTATATCTACCTATGTGATATAGATTTTTGCTCAAATCTAATAAATAATATATCAACCTACCTAATGCCATTAGTTTCTTGTGACATGCCTTATTCTTCCACATCATATTTTCAATATCCTTTACCATGATGTCACCTTCTACAATATTCCTTACAAGTCTAAAACCAATAATATTATATGTGGGTTTATCTTTAATTTCCACCTTATTTATCATTGATGATAATTCCTCATGGTGTAATTTTTCTCAACATCATCCTAGATTTATCTAATGTAACATGGATGAAATTAATCAAACTAATGATCTAAAGATCTTGCTCAGCTTATTTTGAACCTTGATGATAACACCATTTATATTCCAAACAAGAATGTAAGTCTTATAAATATTACCCTTATGCTATGATAGTTGGGAACCATCACCAAAATTTATAATATTCCACATAAAATTAATATTATAAATCCCTCATCTAATGTTACAACTAGCTCAAATCATCATATCAATTCCAATATGCCTATATAATTATCAAAAATCCTTCACAAATGGTTCAAAAATGGTCCTTATGGAAGCTTATAGTATAAATCAAATTGTCCAAATGTAAAACTAGAATTTTTAAATGGTTAACCAACTTCCTCTCATCATAATGAATCAACCAAATCAACATTATATCCCCCCTCATCTCAAATATGCCAATGAAAACATCATTCCTTGACCATTAATTTAGAACAATATGCTTAAAAATATTCAAGATGAACCTTTATCTCCATTCATTATGTTTATATATATATATATATATATATATATATATATATATATAAAACATTTATCAAACTATCACATATTACGGGACTAAATATCATGTCTGTTGTCAATATCTATAAGGAATGGACTCAAACCAACACCTATTCTACTACACAAATTCTAGTTAAAACCTTTGTTAGAGATGTGATAGACTTGTGCAATATATTTCTTCAACATTATATTACAAAACTATATGATTTAATTAATACTCTAGTTAAGAAATTCCAACATAATGATATTATTGAAAAATAGCCTTAGAAACTTCATTAATGCTAATCAAATTCTTAATAAATCTACCCAAAATTTCATCAACCAATGGAAATAATTATAGCATAATGTGGACCATAACACTAATGATGATAATATTTTTAAAATCTTTATTACCTCTCTTAAATCCCCTCTTCAATACAAAGTTAGGATATTTTATCCTTAGACTTTAGAAGAGGCCTTAGACCAAGCAAAAAGACAACATTTCCTCATGGCTCAATTTGAACCATCTCAAAATACCAAAAAATAATATTTTCAAACCTCAACAAATTTAATCAATAGTAATCCTTCCCAAAATAAGCCTCCTTAATCCAAAGTGGGAGGTTCAATATTAGCTAACCAACTTCCATCCCACCCTCTCTTCAGTGTGCATGAAATTAATAAGTTGTTATCTCCATATAAACCATATGTCTACTCTAATGCCCCTCCATAATGGTATGATCCTAACAAGTTATATTAGTTCCATGTCAATATTGGTCATTCTCATGAGACATGTCATGAACTCCAAAAACTTATTATTAATATCAATTGGGAGGAAACTTTAATCATGAACTCATAATCAAATAATGTGATAATGAATACCTAAAATCATCTAAGAACTAATCATATAATCCTAAATCTACAAATCAAAAACTTCAAAAATCATTTGAACCAACTAATCCCAATTCACAACATTCAAACTAATTCACTTGTGTTATTGATGTTGAATATGATGATTATTACACTAACTCCCAAATTTATGAATATAAGAATGGTTAATTATTATTTTAAGCCCACTCACAAATATATTTCACCAAACATAGGAACCCTTCTCTTAAAGAATAATTTTTTAAGGATAGTACCACCACAACTACCAATACACCACCTAGTGATGAGCCCAATCCACCATTATAGTATCAACTCCTTCTACTACCATACATTTCAAAATCACTATTATCAATCAAGATAAATATTTTTATTGGTCTAACCCTAAATCACAATGGGATTTACTAAATTAAATCAATTCCATACCTTGAAAAAATCCTTTAATAGAATTCATTAGAACATCACCATATCATCTAAAGCATCTCATGTAATAATTTTAAGATAGAATAATCCCCATCTAGTGAAAATTAATTTACCCCCCCCCCCCCAGAAATAAAATCTTCCAAAGGTCCCAAACCTTTGAAATACCATGGTATTAAAATCATTTCTCAACCTTTTTACTCTAATAAACTCTATATAGAGATTTTATAAGACATGATCAATGATGAAATCCTTTTTCAAGATGATGACCCAATTTTTTCTATTAAAATTTTGATAAAAAATAATTAAATAGTAAAAAACTATTATGAAGGCTTAGAAATTAATGTTACTTTTGGTTATTCCAAAAACTTGGATATTCCAAATAAGACCTAAAATAAACAAGAGTCAAATATCATGGATTTTAAAAAACTAATAAAAAGCCTCTTGGTTGAGATTGGATCCCTTTTACTATTGGACCAAATATAGTATGAACTAAATTAATGGTTTTATATCTTCCACTCTCTTACAATAATCTATTAGGTCATCTTTGGACTCATTTCATGAGATATATCACCTCTTGGAAGCTAATGTATTAAGTTCAATAATGATGGAAAGCATTATAAGTATGAAATTGATCCCAATCCTTAGGGTCTCAAACTACGTAGTCCTAAAACATAATATTTTATCCTCACCATATATCACAATAATAGTCTCACCTTCATGATTTTATCAATATACATCATGATCTATACGTAACACTTACCACTTTCAATAATGGCAAACCCAGTGAATAACTAACTATTTGTAATACCACTAGATTACCTCTTTTTATAGTGGAATTATGTCTTCAATGTATTATACCAAGAAGTTAGACAATTACTTTGATTGATGATAATAATAAATTTACACCCCTTACACAATCCTCATGAATCTACCTATATAGAGGATTAATTCATACATAATGATTTTGATGTGGACAAAATATTTTAAGATCATCTATGATTATCCCCTTAAATGTTTAGCAACATTGGTGTATCTACCAAGGATACTTTCAGTGATAATTCTCAAAAAATCACTCATTCATGTAAATTCTCTCCTTCATATGAGGATGATTACTTAGTGGCCCAAGACAAATCAAAAAACTTGTATTTAATTCATTATCAAAAATCCCTTAATAAAATGAATGCCTTCAATTGGGATGTTCATATAGGTCACATATATTATAATTATAATGATGATGAGAATGAATTAGAAATAAAAGGGTATGTTCCTAATGTGAATCCACCATTGGAAAACACTATATGGTTATTTAATAAATTTTTTATTTTCCCATAAATCCTCATGGTATTGACCACCCTAATACCATTCAACAATAATTAGACCCTAATAGACATATTGGCCATCCTAATACAATCCAAACTATTACCAAGTTTTATAATTGTACCAACTAACCTAATATAAATTAATCTTCATTTCACAACTTCACCACCCAATTGTTACCAAGTCTTCATTCAAATATTTATCATCCCTAATTTCTTTTAATTATTGTAGCCAAACCAATACAATCAAGATCAATATTGCCTTAACTATCTATAATAACCATTCCAATATAATTAATCCTTGTTCTTATTTACTTTATTGTACTGTTAAGGATAATATCATATAATAAAAATAATCAACTTCTACTCTAGATATAAATACTACCTTTGATATTAAATATATTGATTTAATATAAATCCATTTAAAGTTTGACATCAAAGGTAATAATATTATTTTTTTGGTTGATAATGGATTTTGATGAGAGTATAGATTGGTATAAGACACAATCGAGGCCCTAGATCCATATATAATTTATTAACCACTTGAATACCACCTGTATACCAAATATTATTAGATGTATACCAACTATTACTAAAAATAACCGCCCCCAACCTTGAGGATAATCAATGCAAATTATTGACCCTAGAATTCAACTAATGACCACAACCAACATCATATGCCTTTCCAGAGAGTTGAACTTGGGTGGGGATTGAATTAAAAAAACCACTTAACCAACTCACCACATCTCATTGGATAAAGTAATAAAATTATTAATCATTAGTTAGATATTGAATATTATGGCCCATTACCTACACTTCATAGTCACAAATATATCCTATAATTTTTCCATGACAGGGAGAATCAACGTCCCTACCAACATCAAAATTTTGGCCAATTTATAAAACATATATCATCACTTCTATAATTTCATTTCTAGTGCCAAACCTAAGCCTAAACCTAGTTTCAATCTTCATTACACTCCATATATTTTAAAATATGTAAACACAATGATTATTGAACAAACTGAAGTAATTAACTTTGGTACAACTGCATATCTTAAGTTCATTATTATCTCCAAGGAGATTCACTCCTAGGATAAAAACAATTGTAACTTATTTTTTGATAAATATCAGGAAGTATTTTCATGGTTATATAAAGACATGATAGACATTAAACATAACATAATTTTTCATAACATAGTGACATATCTAGATGTGAAACATGTGCCCCAAAATTAATATAAATTCCATCTTAGGTTTCTACCTTATGTCACAAAGAAGTCATCTAACTCATATATTCTAAGTTTGTTCAACTTATAGATTACTTAGAATTAGTATTCAACATAGTACCCATTTGAAATAAAATTTGTACAATCATTTTTATTTGTATTAAAATTACTAATATCAACTTGGAATGTCTTAAAGATAAATTTAATTTTACTTCAATCAATGCCATTGTTGATTCTATATCCAGATATGAGATGCTTTCCCTCATGGATGGTTTTGTAAGGTATAATAAGATTCATATTCCCCCCTAGGATCAACATAGAACAAATTTTACTACTACATGGGGTACCTATTGTTATTGTAATATACATTTTATATTTAAATCATTAGATGAAATTATGAACACACAATGATCCACATATTTGATGATATCATCCATAAAAAAGTTGAAACCTATGTGGATGACATTATATCCAAATCCAACCATTAAAAAAACCTTCTATATAACTACTCATCATATTTGATCATCTTATTAAGTAAAGAAAATTAATCCTCATAAATGTGTTTTTGGTGTCACCTTCAAAATGATCTTTGTATTCTCTCACTTTGAGGGATTTACATGGATCCCTTCAAGATCAATGATATTATTAGCATGTTGATACCTCATTTCATTTTTGACATTCAAAATTATTTTTGGAAACTTATTATAATCCATATATATTTTATTGAGTTAACTTATCATACATACTCAGTAAACTCCCTTAAATAATTATGTGGTGCTTGAATGGACCGATCCTTGTCATCAAGCCTTTGACAACATGAAAAGATTATTACTTCATCATCCTACTCTACAACAACTTATAATGATAACCCTCTCATATACACATCATATACCCCCATATAAATTGGTAAATTCTTCTACAAAAATATTAGTTAGGAAAATAATACACCATCTAATATATTAAATGCACTTTGATAGATTAAGAGGCCCACTACATGAAAGTGGAGTGCCGATATATTGAAATCTATTTTTATGTTGAAAATATTCATAATCATGTTCTATATCAAATTTATTATGGCATATTCCATTCATATCCTCTTTGAAATTTTTTATCTAATGATTTATTTCTTGAATACCAAATTAAAAATTGGGTGGTGAACTTAATGTAGTTTGACCTTAGAACCATCATTTCATTAAATCTAGACATATGTCTAAGAATATGGACTTATATAAATACCATTTATGGATTTATAATTATTAAAATATGATTTATATATTACTATTATTAGTTTTTAATTAGTATAATATTATATTCCAATATATATATATATATATTGGAATATAATATATATATATTATTAATGAGTGTGATATTGGATTTTAGTGTTTCTATTATTGGATTAAACCTAGTGAAAAATTAAGTTCCAATTATATACCAATTAGTCATGATAACATAATGCCCCTTAGTTGTCAAAGTACTAGCTAATAGTTGTCATAGTAATAACTAATATTTTCCAAACTTTTACCTCATATTAGATAATCACATCATAAAATATAATACTCACAAATATTGGTGCACAAATTTACAACATATTTACACCATTTAAAAGTATTGAAAAATAATTTTTTTAACCAAATAATTATCCCATTATAACCTTAAAAAATGAAAGTGGTTTCCACAGACATTTATATGAATTTTAAAATTTCACATTTAATGTACCCTTGTGAAATAATTAAACACATCATAGATATATTTTATGTCTTAATTAAAGGTTCATACTTATTTTCATGCCTAATACATATCTTCATGACTAATGAACCTAGTTTCAATCTAAGATGAAACCCATAAATTTACTTGTTCATGGAGGCCCCTTATAAATTAAAATTAAGATTTTAGTACTCTAGGAGTGTTTATGATTTTGTGACCCCATGATCCCACTCTAATCACCATGTGTATTCACTTTTCTATCATAATCTCATTTAAACTATTGTGTATGCTTTAATGATTAATTTTAAGATATGATTAAAATGTGTTTAGATGTTGTGTTAAAAAAAAGTGCAAATATGGAGATATAAATTTGATTTAAATTTTAAATGGATGAAAATAGTTTTTTAGTCCACCTCAATATGAAATTTTTTAACTCCATGATTGCGTGACTCTATGGCCTTATGATTATTACCACATGTTCTATTTCAATGTTGTATACTTCTTAAAAGTAATGTATGCGATTTATTAATTTTTTAAATGTGATTCATTTATTATCTATAGGAAAGTTGTGGATGTGAAGGAAATTTAAGTAAAAGTTAAAGGTTAAATAAATATACAAACTTTAAATAAAGTCACTTAAAATTCTTCAAACTCCATGAACTTGAGATAATGAGAGACTACCACATCCACATGTCTAAAAATTTCTCCTTTACATTCATCCTCTATTGTATTTATCACATACAATTATAAGGATGCCACATAAACAAATATTTGGTTCTATAAGGAGGATGAATTCCAAAAATAGGCCAAAATCACCTAAACCTAAACTAGATATAATCTACTTGTGGATCAACACTTTGTAGCCCTCTTCTTTTTGCATCATAGAGAATTTTGTTGTGTGCTTAAATCAAACATTAAAAAATGTGAAGGCCTAAAATTATGTTTCATTAATACAAGGGAATCTCCCTTAAAATTAATTATAATAATGATAGTTATAGTTTGAAAAATATTTTTATTACATAATTACATATTAATCTTAAAATATTCCTAGATCGATAATTATAATTTTTTTATGAAATAAATATTAATATTCCACTTATATTTAATAAAAAATTATACATTATTAAGGTCTTAACATACTTCAAAATTCATGATAAATAATTCTATGAAATAAATATATATCTTCCATTCTTATAAAATACTATTAAAACTTTAAGGTCTTATTAGATAGATATTTACATTTTTGTCAAAAAATACATCTTGGGCCAAGATGATATCAAATATAAATTTATTATCCTCAATATATTCACCAAGTTAAGATTCATTACCCTCTTAAAGTATTTCAAAGTATGATTTAATTTCCACATTTCCTTTATCATGTATCTTAATTGATCCTCCTCTCCTTTTTTATCTTCATACCAAGATGATACTATCTACACTAATCTCTTGTTTAATTTTGTCACATTTGTTCCATATTTTTTTTAGCCTTAAATTATATTGATAAAATTTTTCACCTTATAATCTCCTTGTAGGTTTCTAATATGTAATACTCACCACATTACCACCTTTTAGTTTAAGCTAAATATCCCCATCTACTCTTCCTATCCAAATCTTTTCATTTTAATTTTGTAGTCATACTAAAATCATATGTAAAATACACATCCATAATTGAATTTAATGTTTATTTAGGTATTCCAAAATAATATCCAACAAAGCTATAAATATTATTATTAATTAAAATATTTCAAATATTATAGTCTTCTATGTGAAAATTTGTGGCTTTAGTTATTTGCTCATATTCATCTTTTATCATAGATTATTGGTGGAAAAAACAAGCATCTGACATCTTGCTATAATTTACAAATTGTACATCCAAATCACATAAAACATTTTTCCAATACATTATCTTTGAAATCCAATATTATCTACCTCCACCTATTGCACTTTTTACCCAATGTTCAATATATGATTTTATTCCCTTTTTAGGATCTTTTATATCTTTGAGTTAGTTTAAAGGTGCCAAAGGAGGTTGCTATTATAAAAAGTGTTTCTCACTATTATATTTTATATTAAATATTGGTAATAGATGAAATCATTGTAGATCCTTTATTGTTGTTTTATATTCCATCACTAATATGCCATCCATGACATAGAACTTTAAATTCTTAGGTTTGATAATACCCACTATATTGTGATTTCTATCAAAAAATTGTGGGTTGACAAAGGCCTTGAATTCTTAAAATTCCATAAAAAAATAAGGAGTGAATGTAATTGATCCCTCTTGGCATGTTTTGTAGGTGTCCTTTATATGTGGTAAAGAAAATGTGTTTTATTTCCATATGATGTTGTTAATATGAAAAAACTCCCATTTGTATCCTCATGAGTTGTAGCACTAGAAGGAAGATTTCATGCATAATTTTCATTACCCTTTTTAATATCATCATGGATACAAATGAAAATAAGCTATGATTCTTGTGGTCAATTGAAGCAATATCTAGTTATCAATAAAGGATTAGGGGATATTTTTTAAATGAAGTATTTATACTAGTAACACTAATTGATTCAAAATGGAAAATTTTATCCTTATACCCTTTGAATTTTTCATGAAATTCATTTTGTAATAATTCATCATTCAATGTATGTTCTAATGATCTGCTATTGTTATATAATAAGTCCCCATAATCATAAGTGAGCTATTATTCAATATTTTTGAGACACAAATCCAATGATATGATTGTGTAGTTTTCTCCATATTAAATAAATTTTAGTAAAATGAATAAAAAACCCATAGTCTTCTATTGATGTGTGAGCATACCAATCCAAATAACTAGGAGGTTAATAACATTAATTATTGACTTTAATTTATTGCATATCCTTAGTGTTAAAGTTTTCATTTTATCCATTTTATCAATGAATAGTTGTTAAAAATAATTGGAATTATTCATTTGATTGTAATATGTGGTAATATTAATATGCTTGACATATTTTAATGTATTCATTATGTCATTTTTGTTCCTCTTTATGTTTTAAGAGTGTTTCTAGGCATGTGATGGCTCTACATTTGTTTTAAAACTTTCTATACTCATCAAACTTATAACAAAAGTTATTATTTGAGATATAAACATGTTGAAAATTTTCTTTCATTATCCTATTTAATATTGGTTGTGACACAAGAGGAAGGTTCAAACAATATATTTCCTCATTACACTTATTTCACATTAAAGTATGGGTATATAATGCATGAATTAGTTTTGAAGGAACTTTGATTCCATCCTATCTAAAAAACACATAAAATGTGGAAAAATATTTGATTTTAACTCCATGATTCTTGATATGCAAACAATTATTATGGAAGTATTTGACCTTTATTTCTCTTTTAAGTGTTACCATATACTACATGTCTATCACCATTTATCTAGCTAGATCTATGACTATAAAAGGTTACCCATGGGTACCCATAAACATTGTAACATGAATTATAATATATATCCATATAATAAAATTAATTTTAAGTACCTACATATATTCATTATCCACATTGAAGATGTAATTTGATGTTAATGCATCTAACAGATTTATTTTTGGCCTCTTCGTTCAGTGCTATAGTTTTGCACCATAGAAATATAACTTAAAAATTGGGATTTTTTTGAGATATTTTTATTTTATTTAATGATATTACACATTTTAAACTTCATCCAAAATATTTAACCATGTTTCATCTTAAATTTTTTGATATGAAGAATTAGGTAGAGTGACATTCAAATTTTGACATTTTTAGCATTGTACAATCCTTTTATCACTTTTTAGAATGTTTTAAATATGTGGGATCAAAATAAACTATATATACTAATTAGGGTTATCACTATTCAAATGTATCCCACATGTTCACCTCAACCTCTTCTAGTAATTATTTAAATTTGACATCCATGGGAGAACTATCTATAGTTGTTGATTTTCAAGGTGTCATTATATGAGAGATCCTTTAGATATGGAGAATACTTTGTAAGGATTTTTGAATAATTTATAAATATGTACTTCAAAAATAACATGTTAACCTAAGCCTATTTTAGTAATTATTTAAAATTGAGATCCATGACAGAACTACCTATAGTTGTTGATCACCAAGCTGCCATTGTATGAGAGATTATTTAGATATGGAACATCCTTTATAAGGATGTTTGAATAAGATATAAATTTTAAATTAACTACTTAACATTATTCCATATATCCTTTAATTAACATTTTAATATTTCCCTTTGAAAAATAATTGATAGTAGATGAGTACTAATGGATTAATTTGATATAAACTCCCCTGAACTTCATTTTTTCACCACCCTATGTAAGGGTTAAACAATATGAATGAAAATTATATTGATATACACACCAAAGTAATTGACATATAATCCATTAAATTGTACCATATCTCTTTTAATTAAAATTGTAATTGTTACCTTTGTAGCATATTTACTCACAAATGAGTACAAATGGGTCAATTTGATAGAAACTATTAGATGGTTGTCAATGATATCATGGTGATGTCATGGAGGTGTCCTAGTGAGTTGATAAAGTTATTTTATAGCTTAATTAATAATGAAAAAGTGTGTAATGTTATTGTTCTAGTGTGCTTTATATTGGCTTGGTTGATCTTCAATTTTGTCATGATTAGAGATGTTTAGGGATGAACATGGTGGTTGGAGTATGTACAAGAGGTACCTAAGATGAATAACACTTATACACACAAAAAATATCATGGTGATTTCATGGAGGTTTCTTGGTGAGTGGATGAAGTGCTTTGATATCCTAAGTAATAATGCCAAAGTGTGTAATGTGTTTGTTCTAGTGTGCTTTATGTTGGCTTGGTTGATCTTTAGTTTTATAATGATTAGAGATGTTTAGGGATGAGTATGGTGGTTAGATAATGTGTAAGAGGTATCTATGATTTTATATATGATTTTTTTTCTTGTGTGAAGTGGAATTCATGTGGTTGTCCATAGTTTTCATTTAGATAGTTTGGTTTAATGGCAAAAAAAATGAGTAGGCAATTTGATGACATCACCATTACCACTTGGGAATGCATTAAGGGGAGTTTTTCATATGGTTTTAATCACATTAATCCCTAGATATAAAATCATGAATAAATGTGAAATCAAATATATATGGGTGTAAAGTTGTCTTCTCAATCAGAATTCATTATTTTCCCATACTTAGCCAAATTTATAATATGGCCAGAAAGAGCTAAGTAAGCATGTTGATGAGGTCAGTGTTCACATGCATAGAGGTTTTAGGACAAAATTATCATATGGTTTTGTTCATTTTTTTTCATAGTTTATTTTCACTAATTTTTAGATCATACAATATAGAGCATCAAAAGATATGTATATGCAAAGTTAGACTCCCAAGTAGTTTGACAATGTTTTCCCATACTTAGAAAATTTTGTAATGTGGCAAGATGAGTTGAGAGAGAATTTTAATGGTATTATATCTTGAATGTGTGAAGGTTTCAAGATAAAATGATCATATGGGTTTGTTTATTTTTGTGTATAGTTGATTTTTGTAAAATTATAGATCATGCATTGAAGCAAGACAAAAGTTATGAAGTAGCAAAGTTGGACTCCTAGATAAATTCTAAGCATAGTTGGCTCTATGATAGAATATTTGAGAAGGAATTTTAATGGTGTTATATATCACACATGTGAGGGTTATATGAGCTTTGTGTCAAATGGTTACATTCTATTATGTGAACAAATAATCTAATCCAAATTTGAGATCATATGTTAAAGTGCAGTAGAAGTTATCAAGGGTCAAAAATGGCTACTCAGGCATATTGAAAGGGTCCCCATAGTCAATTTGGAAAGTTTTAAATCTAGAGCTATATTTATGGTACAGATTTCTCCAAGAATTTAAGAAGAATCAAGACAAGGATAGGTACACGATACTTAATGACTGAACAAAGGTATAAGATAAGCATCCAATGGTGAGTGGGTATTCATACAGTTTGATTGAATGATGAGTGTTAATCATTATAGATCTGGTTGATCCATAGAAATTTACAGAGTGCATTGAGTCAACATTTCAAGATTACACAAGATAAGGTCAAAGTGAGAGAGGTCTAACATTTGAGCATTGGCATTTATGTGTTAAAGATCAAATAATATCAATAGAACATATTTGATCTGAGCTAAGAGGACATGAGATGTGAGCATTGTGTTCAAGGTTTAACTATGACTATTTCCATTTGAATATTTGAATTTGTTAAGGGAAATACTAGTTTCTGGTGTTTGGGCCATAACTTTAGATCTAGAAAGAATTTACTGATGTGGTAAAAAGAAAAGTGGTAGAGGACTACAAGATGCATCTATAAATATGGAATTAAAGATCTATAAGTGTGTATAGATAAAGATATTGAGATCCAAAGTTTATTTTGTTTTCATATATGTTCTACAAGTGACCTGAGAAGGATATTCTAGCTTATGTAGATGTTATTATGATGTTTCATGGTAAATTGGATATTGGGAGTGTTCTAGACTCTATGAGTATTTTGAAGTTTTGATCAATCTATCTTGAGTATGAAAAATGCTTCAGATGTTGATTATATGTTAGGTAATGGTGTTTTTATGTATAAGTTCTTTATTTGAGTTAATTGAGCATATGCAAAGGTGAGCAAATGTGATTATGATATTTTCAAGATGTCTTAGGTGACATAATAAGTGTACCTATGTATTTAAATGTGGTCTTGTGTTATTTTTGGTTCAATAGTGTGTTAAATGGGTGAATAGGTCTTCATGAGACCTACAAGATCTACAAGGGCCTTATTAAAAGGTGTAGTTACTTAAGGGTGAGCCATAGATACTATGGCCAACCTATGAAGTTTGTATTGAGTTATGTCCTCATGTGATAGTTGCCTTAAGGGTAAAAGCATACCTAAAGGCTGACCAAGATGGTGGTTATCATGATTGATTTATAAATAGTGAAATCAAATGTGCTAGTTTCTAGACTTTTAATACTTGAATGAAGGAGTATGAGTGTGGATCCAAGAAAAGGAGATAACCTTTGAAAGAGAAGTTATAGGTTAGTGAGGACCTGAAATAAACAAATAGGATCAAACATGCTAGTCTAAATAAGGTGTTGAAGATGATCACATAGGTCATTGGACCTAATAAGCCTAGAAGAGGTAGAATGGGTGAGTATGCTCAAGAGGCTATTTGAGAGAGGATTGTGTTTGCGAATTATTGAGTGAAGGAAGGGTAGAGTGACCTATGGATGATTTGATGAGTAGATTAGTTTGAGGACTATTTGTATGACCTATTGGTCATAATTATATTGGTAGAATGGTGATATTATTATTTGATTGTGATTAAAGGCAAGGTGAAGATTGTGTGAGCCTGGTTGTTGATGTAAGAGGTAGATTAGTGTGTGGACTATGTGCATGACCATATGGTCATGTTATTGAAGTTATGATAGAAATATTTATATGAAGGATGTATTGACTATGTAGAGTTGAAGAGTGGGGTTAGTTGGGATATGTAATGTGTCCTAATTGATCTTTGTATGTTGGATCAAGTATGTAATGTGCTTTGGCCAATAGGGTGTGTTGAGTAATAGAGTTGTTACTAAAAGGTGAGAATAGTGATATCTAGATATCCATCATCAAGTTTTAAAGAAATTAATCCTAAGGTGGGAGTGTTATTATCAAAGGAGGATCTAAAGGAGTTGGTCTTCCTTTGGTGTTGTTGCTCCTTATAAAATAAGTATTTTACTAAAAGTAGGCGGTCTAAAAGAGTTGATCATCTTAGGTGTAGGTGTTCCTTATGAAATAGGTTTTTCACTAAATACCTTTGGTTAGGAGGACATTATAAAGGTTTACTGGTCTAAAGGAGTTGATCAGTCTCTTATTTGTAATTTTTTATAGGACAATAGTCCATTTGTGTTGCAGTCTTGAAAATGGGTTTTATTCCCTATAAGGTTTTTTCATAGGAACTATGTGTTATGTGTTTGATCATGTGTATGCATTCAATGAATGAGTTATATTGATAATGTTTCTTGATCAAGTTGATATATGATTATTATTTAAATAGTTTAAAATGGGTTATAATTGAAATTGTAATATCTTGGTTCACTAATTCACCCCCCTCTCTTAGTGGATTGTACCTCTAAAAATTTGTATCAGAGGGGCTCCCTTAGGAGGATGATTAATAGCTTGAAGGAGATTTTGAGTGGTACAAACATGGCTAAATAGTTGAGGAAAGAAAATCTTGAGTTGATATCAATGGTCAAAAGTCTTGAAGAATAGATTAGTCATATTAAAGAGAAAGCATGTAGGTTGATGGATGACTATTTAAAGAAGATAAGAGGGATAAAGAGAGTAACAAAGTTCTAATAATTTATATGAATGATGCATGTTCAAACATGAAAGCTAAAGAAGTCAAAATTGATCAGTTAAAGACTAATCTTATTTCCCTAAAATATGAGTATGAAAAGGTCATAATCAAGATAGGCAAACCTGATGAAGAACAAAAAAACATAAAAATTTAAAGAAGATGGAAAATATATCAACAATCTTAAGGATAAGTTAGGGGTAGATAAAGTAAACCTAAAGATAAGAGAAGAAAAATGCAGACATATTAAGACTCATTTAGAGGAAGAAAATGTCAAAATGAGTTCAAGGCAAGGTGAGTATGATGAGATGAAAATTGAGATAAAATTGTTTCATAATGATCATGAATAGCTCATAGATAAGTTGAATAATTTAAGAAAGGAGCATGAAAAGTTTGAGCAAGTCAAGGAGATTGAAAAATTGAAAATCAATGAAACAAGGTCGGTCAGACAACCAAATGCTTCAAGGTATACTAGTATATTTCATGGTCTATGTTATACATGTAATAAGTATGGTCATAGATTTAAGGATTGTAGAATGAATTCAATCAAGTTTGGACAATCATGGAGCTATGATAGGGGTTTTTGGTCTAAGATTGATCATATTTTAAATCTATCAAAAGGTACGAATGATGTTATTTGTTTCAATTCTCATAAGAGTGGACATATTGATAGATTCTATCAAAATAGTATTAAGAGGTCTTCAAGGAATGTCCAAGGATATAGAGATCATATAAAGTATGATGAAGGATAAAAATAGATATGGAAACCAAAGGTAAGAATTGCCAATTCTTCTAGTCATAAGGTTGATAATAAAGTTGATCTAGAAGGCTATGTTGAAAATAAGGATAAGCTCAAAAATCAAATAGGTAAGATGGATTGAAAAGACAAGAAGAGCCAAAATATGGTATGGAGACATAAAGAAATAAATATTAAGAAGACTAACCCTATTGAGTCCAAGAGTCTTGATGGATTATTTATCAAGGTGGAAAAAAAATAAAAAATGAAAGAAAGTCAAGAGTTTATGATGTCAGCATTTATTGACAAATCTGAAGAAAAGAATGAAGTCAAAGATTTAGTTAAAAACAAATAGGACTAAAAGTGAGGGAAAGATATGGAGATATGGTATTCTCTTTAGTTTTAGGAATTTTAGTCTCACTATGTTAAAGAGGTGTCTCTAGCTAGGATTCAAGGAGACACTTTTCAGTTAGAGGAAGCTTAGTGACTGTCAGATATTGTTTGATGATAAGTGTTTGAAGACTTGTTGAAGTTGTCTTGTTCCTAATGAATCATGAAATTAGGGGGTGATTTTTAATTGGTTAGGTCCTAATATTAGAGGATTGAGTAGTTGAGTTTGAGAAAGAAGGTGTGGATAAGTAAGTGTTACTATGGTGTTTTTTTGTTGTAACAGTTTATAGGGTCAGATTGAAGGTTCACAGATGGAAAAAGAGAATTTGTGACTATTCAAGGTAATTTTTTTTCATATAAATGTTTGTTTACCTTATTCCATCATGTTTTAGGTGGTTTTGTGATTTGAAGGTATGTTAAAGTCTATTTAGAGAATTTTATTACCTCTCACGTTTACCAATTTGTGCTCAAGAGCTTGCAAGTCCTAAAATGGGTTATATAAAATCAATGTTCCTAGTGGTATGAAAGCTCAAATATTGGTCCAAAAGTATGTAATGGTTATCTATAGGTGTACAATAAGTTTTAGAGGTGGACATTAATTGGAAAGTATTGTGTTGACTTTGATTATTTTATGATTCTAGGGTTTTGGGCTCTACCCAAAAAGTGGTATAACTTAAAATTTGAGATCTTAATTTTTTGAATGGGATAAATGGGTTGTCAAATAAATATTCACAAATATTTAAAGTTTTGTGTTTCTCAATTTATTCAAGTTTTTATCAAATTGGAGGCTTAATTATGTAGTAGGTTTGTGAAGGAAGTATGTTGTAGATGGTGAGTTTGTTTTTGAAATTTTATGGGCCCAAGAAGGTATATGAGAAATATCTAGATATGAATTTTTAGTTCTTGAAGTTTTGTCTATATAATGTTGTGGGCTCTACAAGTTTTAGGTAGGACTATGAGGAGGCTAGATAGCCCTAGTAAGAAGAAGAGTGATTTTTTTTAGTTTATCTAATATAGCAAAGCATGAATATTTCAAGGTGAGTTATCAAGATGGTTTAGTACATGGTTCATATTTGGTGAGTGGCATGATGCTCTGTTGGTGGTCATGGAAGTGTCTTGAGAAAGAAGGCTGGTAACCTTGCATGGTGTTTCTTCATGGTATGTGGATATCTAAAGATGTTAAAAAGATGAAATGGCTCAAATGTATTAGGGGGAGTACCTATTATATGTTTCTCAGTTGTTTCCATAATATTCTAGTGGTTTTTGTGTGTTCTATCTTCATTAGTTGTGTTTATGAAGATGATCAAAAATTGGGTTATAGAAAAAGGTTTCAAGTCAGATTTTCAATGGTGCCACACTGTAGAGCTCGTTGAGAGCTTTTTGATGATTTTTGTGGTTCAAAAAATGGACATCGTATGTAAAATTTATAGACTGCTAAAGTTTTGGTTTGACAGGGAAAAATTTGGCATCGACAAGTGACGTGGCATCATTTGCATGCGACAAGTGGACCAATGGGAGATTGACACGTGGCATGATTAAGTTCGGAGATAAGCTCATTGACCAAGCCATGTGGCAAGCAAGGTGGTTAGTTGACCGAGTTTGAAGGGGAGACCAAGCAAAGGTGGTGAGTTCGAAGAAGTCTTGTTTGGCGCATTTATCAAAGGTATGCTGACTAAGCACCAAGTTTCCCATAAAAAGGGGTGTTAACACATTCAATAAGACATTTTAGCTTCTTAAAAACATGCAAACACCTTCCATGCAGCCCATGTGGGATAATTAATTATTCTAAGCGCTAAAAAAATGAGGAAAATTCAAATGCATGCTTGGCACCTAGGGAGTAGAGCTAGAGCGCGCCCAACAAGGCAAGGCCAAGTCAAAGCTCCTAGAAAGGAGTGCCTAGAATGGAGGAAGGGGGTTTTGAACCCTTGACCTCCCGTGTAAAATAATAAGGCCTTAGCCATTACACCATAGGGTTGTAACTGAGTATAAAGGCATGAAATTGCATTTGTTTGACATGGATTTCTGACTGTGTTTTATTTTAAGAGGCTGAGAGCTTGTTTTAAGCTTGGAGATAGCTAGCTAATGGGATTTTCTCCAATATCCGACCTTATACATAGAAGGTAAGCCTTTTTAATTATGTTTTGTAATTAAAAAGAGAATGTTTTTATTATTATTTGGATATACAAATAGATTGAATGAAGGACAAAAGCAATTTTGGAAGGGGTGAGGAAGGATTCTGTGTGACCGAGCTTGATTTATCAGTGAACATGGAATTCTTGGATAGAGATCAGGCCTGAGGGAAGTTGTGTAGTGTTTCAAGAATTTGTAAGCCATTTGTTGCACAAATTTAATAGAAACAGTCCTCACTATTGGGTGGACCTGGAGACGTAGGCAATCAATGCTGAACTCCGTTATCAATTTCATGTGGTAATTTGTCATGATTGCATGTTTTATTTTCAAGTATTCTGATTTTTAATTAATCAAGAACTCATGAAATATTTTAAAAATTTACAATTTACGACATTTAATTTTTAAAACAAAATCTGGTTTTATTGGTGAATAGAAGATATCAGTCTTTTGACAATTCTAATCCAATTCGATAACCGAGAATACTTTGCCAAACAATTTGCAAGTTCTTTTGAATATTTTTGAGAATTTGTTAAGTTTGAGAAATTCATAATCTGTATGTTTAAAACTTCACTTTGAGTTTTTAGTGGTGTTTATGGATCATAAGAAGAGTGTTGGCATGGAGCAAGAGGAAGTTTGTCAAGGCAAGATAACACAGGCTCAAGGTAAGGGGGAGTTTGTATCATATTTAGAAGATGGTCCTTTCATATTTTATAGTATTTTTGTGTCCTTAGGATCATTTGGTGCCCACTTTTTCATTGCATCAAAGGGGGAGAATGTTACTATTATGGGAGTGCTTGAAGAGAGAGAAGGTGAGATATATATTGCTATATATGATATTTGTTAAAATCAATGACAAAGGGGGAGATTGTTAGAGAGTTATTATTAATGTCATGATGATTTCATATAGGTTTTATTTTGAGTGGATGAAGTGATTTTATATCCAAATTAATAATGACAAAGTGTGCAATGTGCTTATTCTAGTGTGCTTTATGTTGGCTTGGTGGATCTTCAATTTTGGCATGATTAGAGATGTTTAGGGATGAGTGTGGTGGTTGGAGCATGTGAAATATGTACATAAGATAAATTATACTCATTCACATAATCAATATCATGGTGATGTCATGGAGGTGTCTTGGTGAGTGGATGAAGTGCTTTGATAGCCTAAGTAACAATGACAAAGTGTGCAATGTGTTTTTTTAGTGTGCTTTATGTTAGCTTGGTTGATATTCAATTTTGGCATGATTAGAGATGTTTAAAGATTATTATTGTGGTTATATCATGTGAAATAGTTCCCTAATATGTTATCTATACTTGAGTGCTTATGTGCATAAGTGGAATTCATCTGGTTGTCCATAGTTTTCATCTAGACAATTTGGTTTAGTGGCAGAAAATCTGAATAGGCAATTTGATGACATCACCATTACCAAATGGGAATGATTCAAGGGGAGTTAGTCATATGGTTATGATCACATTAGTCCCTAGTTGTTTTACACTAGATCTCAAGTCATGTATAAAAACACAGTCAAAGGTATATGGATGTAAATTTGACTTCTTAGTTAGAATTCATTATTTTCCCATACTTAGCCAAATTTGCAATATGGTCAGAAAGAGCTAAGTACGCATGTTGATGAGGTAAATATTTGCATTCATGGAGGTTTCAAGAAAAATTAATCTTGTGGGTTTGTTCATTTTTTTACCTATTTTATTTATTCTAATTTTTAGATCATGCAATATAGCACATCAAAATTTTTACATATACAAAGTTGGGATCCCAAATAGTTTGACTATGTTTTCCCATATTTAACCAATTTTGAAATTTGGAAATAAGATCTGAGTAATCATTTTGATGTTTTTATATCTTGTACATGTGAATTTTTCAAGAAAAATTGCTCATATGGGTTTGTTTAGTTTTGTGCATACTTGATTTGCACTAAATTCCAGATCATGCACTGAAGCATGTCAAAAATTATAAAGGATCAAACTTGGTTTCCCAAAAAAATTATAAGCATAGTTGGCTTTGTGATAGAGGATTTTGATAATGCATTTTAATGGTGTTATACTTTGTATGCATGAGGGTTCCAATAATTTTGTGTCACATGGTTGGATTCTCCTATGTGAGGCTATCATTTGATCCAAATTTGAGATCCTGCATTGAAGCATAGTAAAAATTATTAAGGATTAAAAATGAATACTTGTGCATACTGAAAGGGTCCCCATAGTCAATTTTTAAAGTGATAAATCTCAAGCAAGATTGATGATACATGCTGCTCCAAAAAGTGAAGAAGAAGCAAGATGAGGATAGGTGTATCATATTTAATGACTAAGCTAAGGTACATGATAAGGATCCAATGGTGAGTGAGTGTTCATATAGTTTAATTTTATGGTGTGTGTTGATCATTATAGACCTAGTTTATCTATAAAAATTGATGGAGCATGTTGAGTCAACATTTGAAGATTACGTAAGATAAGGTCAAAGTGATACATGTTTAATTTTTTAGCATTGGTGCCTATGTGTTAAAGATTGAACAAGATTGATAGAGTGTATTTGATCTAAGCTAAGAGGATACAAGATGTGATAATTGTGTTCAAGGTTTAATTATGACCATTTACATTTGAATCTTTGAATTTGTTAAGGGAAATACTAGTGTCTAGTCTTTGGGCCATAAATTTTGATCTAGATAAAATTTACTCATGTATTAAAAAGAAAAGGGGTAGAGGAATTTTAAATCACATATATCAATATGTATTTAAAGATTTGAAAGTTTGTATAATCAAGGATATTGATCTCCAAAGTTTAATGTGTTTTTGTATATGTTTTACAAGTGACCCGAGAAGGATATTTGAGATTATGTCGATGTTGTTTCGATGTTTCATGGTGAATTAGATATTGGGGATAATTGTAGACTCCATGAGGATGTTATATGATTATTTTAAAAATGTGATCAATCTATCTTGAGTATGAAAATTGCTTAAAATTTTCACTATATGTTTGATAATGGTGTTATTGTGTATAAGTTCTTTGTTTGAGTTGATTAAGCATACATAGAGGTGAGGAAATGTGACTATGATCTATTGAGGATGTCTTAGGGGACGTAAGGAGTGGATCTATGTATTTAAGAGTGGTCTTATGTTCTTATTTTGTTTGATGGTGTGCTAAATGGGTGAATAGGACTTCATGAGACCTATAAGAGCTACAATGGCCTTATTAAAAGGTGTAGATACTTAAGGGTGACCCATAGATAATATGGCCAACCTATGAAGTTTTCATTGAGCTATGTCTTCATGTGATATTTTCCTTAAGGGTTAAGACATTCCTAAAGACTGATCAAGATGGTGGTTATCATGATTTCTCTATAAATAGTGAAATCAAAGGTGGTGATTTCTAGACTTATAAGACTTAAATAAGGGAGTACGATTGTGGAGACAAGATAAGGTGAAAACCTTTGAAAGAGAAGGTATAGGTTAGTGAGGACTTGAAATGAACAATGTGGATCAGACATGCTTGTCTAAGTAAGGTGATAAAGATGATCACATAGGTAATTGTACCTAATAAGCCTAGAAGAGGTAGAATGGGTGAGTATGCTCAAGAGGCTATTTGAGAGAGTCTTGTGTGTGTGAATTTTTTTAGAAAAGTAGAGATAGAGTACCATGTGGATGATTTGATGAGAAGATCAATTTGAGGACTATTTATATGGCCTATTGGTCATAATTCTATTTGTAGAATAGTAGCCTTGCTATTTGAGTATGAGTGAAGGCAAGGTGAAGATTGTGTGAGCTTGGTGGTTGATCTAAGAGATAGATAAGTATGTGGACTTTGTGTATGACCATCTAGTCATATTTTTCAAACTACAACATATTTTTTGTTGTGAAGGATTCATTAAGTGTGTACAATTGAAGACTGGGGCTAGTTGGGATATGTAATGTGTCCTAATTGATCTTTGTATTTTGGTTCAAGTATGTAATGTGCTTTGGCCAATAGGGTATGTTGGGTGATAGATTTATTCCTGAAAGGTGAGAAGAGTGATATCTAGAGATCCATCATTAGGTGTTAAAGACATTAGTTCTAAGGTGGAAGTGTTATTATCAAAGTAGGGTCTAAAGGAGTTGGTATTCCTTAGTGGTAGTTGTTCCTTGTAAAACATGTGTTTTACTAAAAATAGGTGGTCTAAAGGAGTTTATCATATTAGGGTTAGGTTATCCTTATGGAATAGGTTCTCCACTAAATACCTTTGGTTAGGAGGACATGACCAAGGGTTACTAGTTTAAAGGAGTTGATCAGTCTCTTGTTTGTAATTTCTTATAGGATAGTAGTCCATTTATGTTATAGGCTTGAGAGTCAATTTTATTCCCAATGAGGGTTTCCCATAGGAACTTTGTGTTATGTGTTTGATATTATGTGTGAATTGAATGAATGAGTTCTCTTGTTAATGTTTCTTGATCAAGTTGATATATTTTGATTGTTTGAATAGTTTGAAAGGGACTGCAATTGAAATTGTAATATCTCAGCTCACTGATTTAACCCTTCCTCTTAGTGGATTATACCTCTAACAGAAACTCCCTTAAAATGAAAATTATGTTTACCAACTTGAAAAATTAATTAAAAATATGATTATCACTCTATTAATCATAAGGGCACTTCCTATTTCATAAAAACAAAAATTAATTGGCCATGTTATTTATTTCTTGGGTTGTAGTAACTTTGATCATTGAGAGCATAAATTTACCACATTTTTTACCATTAAACTAAAATTTAAGGGTCTCAATGTATCCTCATGTATTTTATGACCGTATATCACATGAGTTATAAAATCTTTGGCTATGTCATTGTTTCTACTAGAAAATATGTGTTTGAGAACCAAATTATTTACAAAAAAATTAGTTATATCTTTAAGACATGTATTGATGGTGTTTTTAGTGTCATCACTATAAATATCCTTATTCCATAGCACTATAATCCTCTTAGTTAATATAGGTGTGATCACTATGAATATGTGAAATTGAATAATTTGTGTGCTTTGATAATTCTCTCTCTTCTCAAGAAATGTAGTATCCTTTATTCATGACATCTGCCAAGGTTTGAAATTCATCAACTAAAAAAGGAAATTTTAGTTTTCCATCCAATACCATGTTAATACTCACAACAATAAATCATCTTCCAAAGTCTCTATAATTTAGTTTACTCCTTCTTAGATAAACTCAACCCTTTATAACTTTTATGCCTTTTGAAAATAATTCCACTTAATCATCCTCTCTAAATACACGAGATATCAATGATATAGTACAAAAAATATATGTGAGGTGAAAGTAAATCTATAAAACCATATCAGATCATAAATAAATTAAAACTAAACATCAATTTGAGATGAAATAAAATATGTAAGTTATATTATAAATGTAAAATGTAAGTCCTAAGTAATTTTCTACGTGTTTCTTAGAATCAATCTATATATGAAAGTAATAAAAAACATGTTAGAAAGATGGTATGTTATAAGAACTAGTAATTATGAGATCCATTCTAAAATGACATAGGAAGTTAATTACACATTTATTTATTCATTTTTAACATCTTTTTCAAACATGTATTATTTTAACAAATAAATATGAGGACCAAAAGAGTACTATGGAAAGAGTTAAATATTATAGTTAACCCTCTAGCTTTTCATTCAACGTTTCCCTTCAAAATTTAGGTTAGTTCAGATTTAAAGAATGAAATATGAACAATGTAATAAATATATATCTACATAGATTTCATTATATTTTGAGGTTTTTTTTAATAATCCACTAAATTTCATCCTTGTATCCTATACGTATTTCAAAATATTTATACTTGGGCATTTTACAGATAAAATATCAAAAATAATTACTTAGAAAATTTTCAAATTTAACCCCTCTTGGGTGAACTAGCATAACAACTAAGGCAAAAAAATAGGAGGCATCAAAGGGGGAAATCATTAATATAGGAGGGAGGTTCATTAGTTGGAGGTTTAGGTAAATCATTGATGTTATATATAACACATTAATATTTACCATAGATTGATTTGCCCAATATTAATAAAACTATTTGGGTTTCTCTCTAAAGGATATATTTAATTAAATTGGTTGAGTGAAGTGAAATTAAATTTAACCTCATTCATTATATTAGTCACTAGGGCCTAAGTATGATGGTAGTATGGTTGTATTTATGTTTTTAGCCATATAATAAAATCAACTTTTTTAACAGATAATATCAAAAGAAGAGTAAAATTTTAAGAAATTTGTCAAAAATATAAAGGGTTATAATAAATATATATTATCTATTATTTCCTTATTCTATTTTGAATTATATATGTATTAAATGGAAATATAAAATAAATAACTATCATATTAAGACTTCATGATAAATTGGGTGAAACATCATATTTAGGCCATGTCAATCAACATGAAATTAACATGAAGAAATAAAAATAACTAAGTGAAATGAAAAACATAGATGAATCCAAATTATCTAGTAATATCTATTTAGAATTAAATTTCATCTCACCTGACAATTGTAAAAATGGAATTAAGTGGAACCATGAATAGAAATTAATTTTCTTTAGGATATATAATGGAATTTAATACAAATATAAAGCTTATGAATATTTTGTTATGGATAAAAAACAATTTTTGTCTGATGTTCAAAAGCTTATGGGAGATACATTAGCTATATATATGGACATCTTTTACATCCTAATTATGGATTGTGCATTTCATTTGATCAATAATTTCCATGTATATTTAGCCTTATATTTTAATTTTATAAGGATAAACTTCCATTATCTCCCAAGTATTTTAAAGTGGCATTCAATTCATAAATATAAAATAGAAATTGCATTCCTAGCAAATATGCATGAGTGGGTGAACAATTTTTTAATGTTTTGTCTAAAAGTTGACTCAATGGAAAAGTAGCAAATTTTTAATTTCATAACCATGGTTAAATCAAAGTTAAATCATGATATTTTTAGTGTCATGCTTCCATTATGGATTTGTTAAGTCTAGTTGTATTTTCTTATATCTCCTTGATGACATGTTTAGCAAGGCATTAAAAAAATAAACTAGGTAATTATCAATAATATGTACATATTTTTTATATTTATATTTTTTATTATGTTATTTATTTGGAAATTAATATTATCCTAACAATTTTTTTCCTTGAATGATTTTTCTTATCTACACCCAAGTCTGGACACACCTTAAATGGAAACCTAAATTTTTCCCATCAAATTTAACATGTTCCCATCGCTCCCCAGACACATTATTAAAAAGTGAGTTTGAAATTTATTTTAATAATTTTTTCAAATAATTCACATGGATTTTAGATGATTTAATAATTGTCATACATGTCTATCAGGGCATATACAACTACATCTTAAAATGATAAATTAAAATATTCCTTGACAAATGTCCATAGACTCTTCCAAACATCACAATTTAGTAATCCCTTATTTTTTTCTATTATATTGGTTATACATTTAAAAGTATAATGATTCAATTTAAAAACAAGGTCTAATTTTATATTTACATATCTCCATGATGGTATGACTAGGAATGAATTGGGGAAAACATACCAAGTTAATATTAACTGCAATTATGTTTTTTATATATGGGTTGTGTGATGAGATTTATTTCTACATTAAAATTATCTTAGAACCTTTATTCCATGTATAACTATTATCTACACCCAACTCTAGCTTCAATTTTTATATGTGTACACACACACACACATTTATTTATGTATGTATATATATTTATGTGTGTGTGTGTATTTATGTATGTATATATATTTGTGTGTGTGTGTGTGCTTGTGTTTGTGTGTGTGTGTGTGTGTGTGTGTCTCTGTGTGTGTGTGTGTGTGTGTGTGAGAGAGAGAGAGAGAGAGAGAGAGAGAGAGAGAGAGAGAGAGAGGAGAGAGAGAGAGAGAGAGAGAGAGAGAGAGAGAGAGAGAGAGAGAGAGAGAGAGAGAGAGAGAGAGAGAGAGAGAGAGAGAGAGAGAGAGAGATGCATGCATGCATGCAATCATAAACACAAACATATTTGATTGTTTAATCATAAAAAAGGGATACAAATTGTTTTAAAATAAAATAGTTTATAACTGTTTTATCTAATCAAGGTAACACAATATTTAAAGTTACTAAAGATGATTACACATTTGGACCTTATTTATAAAATATAAATTCAAGCCAATAAACCAAAAAAATAGTGAAAACATATACATGCCATCTAAATTGTTTAAAAAAATTACTCAAATAAAATACATGCTAACTCTCTCTCTCTCTCTCTCTCTCTCTCTCTCTCTCTCTCTCTCTCTCTCTCTCTCTCTCTCTCTCTCTCTCTCTCTCTCTCTCTCTCTCTCCTCTCTCTCTCCATCTCTCTCTCTCTCTCTCTCTCTCTCTCTCTCTCTCTCTCTCTCTCTCTCTCTCTCTCTCTCTTTGTGTGTGTGTGTACACGAACGTGCATGTATGTGTATGTGTGTGTAATTTAGAATGCATTTTATTTGAGAAATTTCGTCAAACAATTCACATGGAATGTATATGTTTTCACTATTTTTTGGGTTTATTGCCTTGGATTTACTTTGTCCAAATAGGGTCCAAATGTGTAATCCTTGTAGTCCCTTTCAAGATTATGTTACCTTAATTAGATAAAAGTTAACATCCATTTTATTTAAAACAATTTTTATACCTTTTGGATGCTTTTAAAATTGACATACATGTCTACTAGGTTCTACACAACTTAATTTTAATACAAATATTATTTTGATCAACTATATTTGATTTGCATTTTTGATTAATAGGGTTGAAATTTTAAACCCTTTTAGCTCCTTCAAGGGTGAATAAATGAAAGCCTAATTTTTTCCCATCAAATTTAAAACTCTATCTCTCACATACACACACTTAATTTTTTCAAATATTTTGCATGCCTTTTATATGCTTTCATAATTAGCATACATTTCTATGAGTGCCTACATAAATAAATGATAAAACAATCCCAATTTAAACTAATGAAACTAAAAACTACCAGGATAATAAAATACCAATAGGCAAAGATTCTAAAAAATAAATTGTATTGATTAATATTGAATGCCTTGAATTAATTACAACCCAAGCCATGCTTAAATAAGTCTCAACTTAGAATTAGAGTTGACATGATTTTTTTTGAAAAAAACTAAAATCTAAAAAATGTTATTTTAGTAGCTATTATTTATAGTAAGTTTCACATCAAAAGCACACACATATCTACAAATCTCCAAAAATACTCTAAACATTAAAATTAGCATATGAGATGAATTTAAATTAATGTTAACATCCAATCCTAAAAATATATAGTTTCTAAAAATAGAAAGTTCCCAAAAAAATAATTAAATTATAATTTTAGACCCTCAGATGATTACGTATGGCCTTCAAAAATTATCAAAAACAACCCTAAGCAGATAGAGGCCTTTAATAAAAAAATGAACATTTTGAGATAGTCATTCTAGCATGTGGAAGATCTCAAACAAAGATATGGGTAAAAAATTATGACCTCTAGAAGGTTGGATTATTATTTTGCATCACTGGACTTTTTCTTAGATGCCTTGAAGATGGGTCTTATCATGTCTTTTACCTTAGCTGATTCACATGATTTTTAGATGATCAGTCACATGATACCATGCATTATAATATCAAAAATCCTAGATACATTTTCCTTAGTCATTTAAATCCAATAGGCTTTTCTTTCAGTTTTCTTTGACTTAGTCAATTTTCATGACATTTTAGTTAGTGGTTTAGAGGAATCCATGTGTCATTATCCCATGAACCCAAGAGTGATGTTATCATATTTAGTTGTATGGTCAGTGTTGGCCTAGTGGGATAATAAGGTGTTTCCACCTAATATCATCTCAGCGACCCATAATCTTAGAGATGATCATACTAGGTATGAAGCATCCAAACAAGTGAGCTAGTTGGATGTTGCAACATGGCATCATCCCAATGACCCATGCTCTTGAAGATGACCATAATGTGTGAAAGTCTTCAATAAAGAGGGATCATGAGATGATTCTACATGACATCATCTTGATGACCTATTATCCCAATGATGTTCATATTAGGAGTGAAGCCCTTAGGAAATTAGGCGAGTAGTATGACACCATGTGGAAAAATCCTCCTATTTTTTTATCCCAAAAATGTCCATACTAGGCATGAATCCTATGGTAAAGTGGATGATTAGGATGATACCACATGGAAAAATCCCACTAATTTGTTTTTGGAGATGTTTGTGTCAAGTTTGAAACCTACAAATTAGAGACCTAGTGGGATGCTACTATATGGTACAATCTGACTACTATGCAACCCAAATGAAGTTATGTTATCCATATAGAGTGTCATGGAAGTTAGTTAACTAATTATTACCATGTGGATCTTTTCATAGAGTCACATAGGAAGTGACAAGTGGCAAGAGTGGCTCTAGGATCTTGAAGGGAAGCTAACAAGGCCAAAAAACTTTTCAAAGTGACCATGTGGAGCCGAACTATGTCAATAGTGTTTGAAGTCAATTTTAATATCAATCATGATTTCAATTACATAGTTTTCATTTGGTGTGGTCCATGAAAGGATTTTTTAGTGTTGGGTTGAATAAATTAAGACTGTGGACTTTCAAATTAATGGCTTACACGTATATGATCTTCTTGATATTTACAATATTCTTGTTATGATTGGATTAAATTCTGGTATCTATCCATGTTCATTAGTATTTTGTTCATTGTAATTATTTTTTGTACGTATATTTAAGGGGAAAAAATGTGCATGACACATTGTGTTAGCTCTACAAACTAAGGCATTGTATCTAAAATAAGGTGCTTCAAAATATAATTAGATACTTGATTCATAAATTTTAATACATACTCCCTTGTCTCAACATTTTTATTCTATCCTTTTCCAATTGGTTTTGTGGAACCTAATCTTAAATTTTATTATGGAAAATGTGAACCCAAAAAAAATTTGATAAATTTTCATGCATCATGTTTGGATTATGGAAATTATTTCCTAGAAGTTTAAAATATTATGATCTAATATGTTTTTTAAAATATACCATATCAAATAGTTCAAGAATTCAACCCTTTCTGACATTTATTCCTTGCACATTTTTCCATTACCATAAGTGAAAAAAAATTCATATGCTCATATTACTAAGACTAAACAAGAATCCAACAAGCCTATTGTACATTATGTATTATATTATAAGACCATGTTATCTAAGATGATGAATTATATGGTAGATAAGTAATTTCAAGAAATATTTACATTTATTTTACTTCCACCTTTACATGAATCTATTATGTTTAATAAATTTATATCATTTGATGATTTATGTCACATGGCTAAGGAAATAGAGATTAAGTTATGAGAAATGAATAAGCTCAAATATCTGACAAATGAATTTTATACTTCTAATAAAAATAATCCAATTAATAAACTATACAAGGTGAGGCAAAGTGAAAATAAGTGTGATCTAAAGACCACAATGAATATAGTTCCATAACCTACCTAGGGTATTGTGTTATCAACTCTTCCAAGGAGATAGTTTACCAACTTTCCATAACATCCATATAAGGAAATATAAAATTTACTAGAATGTCAATTATATCACTCCCTTATATTAAATAGTTTATATGTGACTATACCTCTTCCAAAGGGATTTGATCAACATTTTTTGTGATTTATATAGAGCCCCAAGGAATAATACCAATAAATGTATCAGTTTGAGAAATAAAATAAATGATTTGATAAATGAGAACATAATTTATGTGGGTACATATACAAAAGTACAAATACACAATAAGTGAGAGTTTAATAAGGAATTTATCCATTAATACTTTCCCTAAGCCTACAAGTCAATAAATAATAGATAAATCATAATAGCCTTTCTTGCATTACTAGAATAAAATGGGGGTAAATGTAGACACAAATTAACATTTAATGCTAAAATTTTTAATTTATGACCACCTGTTATGTACACTTAAACCCATTCTCAACTCCACATTTTTAAACCAATATTCCTTTACTTTTATAAATTTAACCCTCTATCTTAAGGAAAAGTTGATACTAAATGTTCTTATTCCACATTCCAAGAATCCTGGACTCATTACTTGCATGATTTATACTTCTAGATTGGTTTTCTCTAATCCTCATATGAAACTACTCATTTATGACAATCCCATAGGATGGTCATGATTGAATCCATTAGTTTCCTCCTCCCACCAATTAAAAACTAGTTTTCCAAACTCAAATTCATTCTAATTAGTCATTCTCACATTTTTGAGTCCAATTTGAGAAAATATCAAAAGTTCCACTATATAAGCACAGTTTCTACTCATTTTATTTATTATAAAAGTAAGAGGTTTCTACCTTTAACATTCATCAAAATATACAATTACACATTGAGAGATAAGTACTTATTTTTCCCAATTTTGAGTCCCCATAGCCCAAGAATCTTTGATCTACATTTGAATACAATAATAAGGTCACAATTAATTTTTTCAAGAACATAATCACAAATTCACAAGTGGTTCTTAAGTGTTTAATAAAAACTACTCATTTATGAATTCATGGAATCCAATGCATGACTTTTAGGTTGTGACAATCATGTTATCTTTCATGGAATTGAGGCAGAACAAGTAAATTATTTCACAAATTTACATTAATCCGCTATGGCATAATAGTTGATATTTGATCTTAAATATGATTTATGCTATTTAAAGTGAATTATGTTCAAAACCTAAGTCTAAGCTAAACTAAGATGAGTATTCACAATGAAGCTAATCTAAGATGAATTGGTAAAAAGGGGCAAAAGGTAGAGTAGGACAGATAAGAAAAGCATTGTTGATCTTTATTTCAAACATTATGACAAAGTTGTAATTTCATTTCAACATGCATTTAACAAATATATAACATGAAGTAGCATAAGCTCAAATATCACCACACATTAGGAAAATTTCTAAGGATAGTATGAAAAGATGCAAATACTAATATGATTTACTTTAATAATTTCACCCTTGTAAGAAAATAGCATTAGCTCAGATGCAAGAAGAGAAAAGAAAACAAAGTAAACATAAGAAATTTAAACTAATCAAGCATTATCAAAAATTATCATCTCTACTTTAAAATATGCACATCCAAAATTCATTAGAACCATTCAAATTTGAAAATGAGACCAAAAAAATGAGAGAGAAACCATGATAGCAATTCACACAAGTAAATATGGACAAACTTTGTATAACTCCTTAATTTGTATTAATTTGATTGAAAGTTGAAAAACTCTATCTCCTTTTACAATAGGCAATACCTCTTTATATAGAACTTTCATGAGATATGCCAGTTAGTCATGTCAAATATCAAGAACAACTATACTTTTACAATATTTTGAGAACCTTTTAGACATTACAAAATGACTAACCTATGGGCAATGTGAATTATAAATTGCACATGCCTTTACAAAAAAAGAATATTCTTTTTTAAAATATTATACATACTCAGTTACAAAAAGAATATTCCCAATTCAACTAACTTGGAGACCCTTGTGCTAATGTAGTCATTTGATTTCCCTAAAATATATTCATTCTAGAATTTTTTTCATTGATTAGTTGGATATCAATGATATATCTCATCAACAATTCATTTTCTTGATCTTCTAGGCCCTTGAGATCCCTCTCAGCGCCTTTCCAAAGCTTGTATAATTCTCCTAGAATCTCCTATCTTTTCTACTGATGATAAAATCAAGCCCATGATCTTCTTGTTATAAGCACCTATTTTACCTTGTCCTTGATTCTCACTTCTTGTATGAATTGAATAATTCTATGTTTGAAATCTTCATCCATTATTAGGCCTAAAGGATTAAGTGTGGTGGGCTCTTTGATCAAGCTATTTAATATGTATAACATTTTATCTTCTTGTTGTTTGAGATCCCTAGAAAGCCTTCTATCTACTTGGATTAGCTACTTAGGGCCTTGATATTATCAATTAATATAGCCATATCCATATTTAGATGGGCTAGGCTGATTATCTTGAATTTAAGGATTTGATTTTTAAGCAAGACCTTGATCAAATCCTTCACTTGGTAGCTTGAAGCCTCCCATTGGCCAACCTAGCCTATAACCATAGTACTTTGTTTATTTATTACATCTTTCCCACTCTTGAATGTCTTTAAATAATTGAACAAATCAACCATGGTGTCATCAAATTTCCTGGAATCTATCTTCTTGGATTGACGAGATGGCTTGTTCTTTCAAATTATTATTCTATTGAAAGATGTCATTGATCATTATTTTCAATTGATCTCATTGATTCTGAGCCATTTCAAGAATATTTTCCTCAAACATTGAGTCCTCACCAGGATTTTTTCCTCCAACTAGAGTGAATCCAACAAAAGGTTATAGTTTTTGGAGAAAGAAATCTTCTCCACCAACCATGGCTTGCCTCTCAATTACTCTCTATAAATTGGTAGTTATTGGGTCAAATTTGATGCCAGCTAAAGATTGTGTTACCTTTAGAGCTAAGGTATCCATTTGTGTTCCACTTTATTCTCTTAGAGAATCCATCCCTTTCTCTTCTTCTTTTTTCAAGGTAACTATCCATAGCTTGACCTCTTCACGAACTAGAATATTGATTGATTTCATAATTACCCAAGTATATTGTGTAATAGGTACACTTTATAATTTTCCCTAGATGAATAATTTAGGAATGGTTGGACCCTGAATTAAGTTTTATTCACTGAAGACATTGATTTAACTCAAAGGATGAGTGAAGGTCACCTTGGGATTCTTAGTTTTAATTGGGAGAATGGCTAGCTCTACCTTTATTTTGGGGGTGTCTATAGGGACTAGATCCAACACTTTTTTACCCTTTTCTTCATTTATTTCTTCCATTTATTTATCCTCTAACTCATAATGATACAATTTTTAGGGAATCTTTAATTTTATCACCAAAGACTAATGATATCATGTGAACCTCTTCAACTAGTGATCCTTATTCTTCTACCTAGGTTGAAGATGTTGTTGTTTCATCAATATTTTTTTTCCTCTAACCTTTGCTCAATTTGTGCCTTAGTTATGGACTCTATCTATATCTAGACTAGTAAAAGTATAAAAGGTGTACCACTTAGCAAATGGTACTTCTTTGGTCCCAATTGCCATTTATCATCACTCCCTTTTTGCTTCCTCTACATTCTAGACTCTAGATTGATGGTGTGCCTTATCAATCTAATCATGACCTTAGAGAATGAAGAGGCTTTGGTGTATATGGGATCAAAAGGACCAAGATGGTGATCATAAGTAATATTGATTCCCTTGGCCTATAGATGCTCTTTGACTCTTTCATGAGGATATCACTACATTAGCTCATCAATTTGGGGATTGAAAGAGGTCTTATGTTTGAAAGCATCCTTAATGTTATCCCATTACTTAAAAATAGTTCCTTCTTATGGTTATGTGGAGGATGTGAATTAGTCCCTTCCTTCTGGTTTTGCACAAACCATCTATTCCATTACATAGTTGATAAGCCACCTCCTTCTTTGCTAGTTTTATGGGCACATGGATAGGCAGTCTGAGTGGGGTGCATTATCTTCCTTCAATTTTGATGATTATACAATTAGGGTATAACCAAATGCCTCCCATGGCCTCAATTTAATTATTTTTTATCAAGGGGTTGAATCTTGACATTGGATTCCCAATTATTTCCTCTATTAGGGTTAGATAAATATAGTCACAAATGAAGTGGAAGTGGTCCCTATATTTGAATATATGTAGCTTTGAATAATATTGAGAGACTATTTGTATCCCATTAGTTGACCACTCACTAAATTTTTAGATCTTTATTGTGGCAAGCAAGGCATCCAAGAGGTATGACATAATGAAGAGTTGGTTTTTATTTCTTTCTTTGACTACAAAAAGTTGTCTACTTAAATAGGTTCTAATAACTTCACCAAGAGGAGGGGTGAGTTATTTATCAATCATAAATTAGACTAAGGGCACACAAATTTTATCCACATATATAGTGGTTATATTTCCACATAATATATTCATCGTAGTCATGATCATCCTAATTCTAGGTTTAAATTAGCCAATGGGGATGTTGTCACTAAAATAAAATAAAAACTTAGTTTTTAGAATACAACCATAGGGAAAGGATGTTCTTAAAATCATTATCTTAGGCCCAATTATTGATTTTTTTTGGCCTACTTGGGGCTTCAAAATCTTGTAATAATTTTTGAATGTTGTAGGAGAGATGTAAGCAATTTTTCTAAAACTATCCTCTTGAATAATCATGTCCTTATCTATTTTTCCATATTTAAAAATAAAATAGGGAATATCTATATAATGTAGTACCTATGGTTTTATTACAAAATAATAGAGACTTTTCATTTGAAAGGCAACTATGTCATAGTAGAGCCTCATCGTAGACATTTTTTTCTCTTATTCTCTTATGATGGGTTGTTGGTTCTAAATGGTCTAAAATAGGCTTGACCAATTATTATACCCTATATTTAGAGTTGTGGCATCAAATTGTGTCCTTAAAAATCTTCTTTTCTACATTTGAAGTTAAATAGAGCTTCACGTCTTCCCTTCAAACACCTTTTTTGGTTGCCATGGTGGTGAATTTATCAAATTGCTTACTAGTGGATCCTAATTCAATCCTAGATTGAATTATCCTTGCATAGGAAATGATATAATCTTCCTTTGCTTGATTATGATGATAATAGGGTCAAACTAGGGATTATGTATGTTCTTCTAGATTTTTTTAATGTTTTTACAAGGTTTTAATGGTGGTTAATTATCAAACTTATATGAACTTCATGCCTTGGTGTTTATTTGGATCGAGTATTTATACCTTTGCCCTGTATCAAGTCTATAAAATCTATAAATTCATTATATCTAGATTATGTGACTCAAATGTGGCATCACCATGGCATCCTACTTATTAATATTAAAAATATGACCATTTATCACTTTCATAAATGTGTCAATATGTCATTAGTTCTGGGTCCTTTCAAAATTCTACCTTGCCTCACACCATTGGATCTATTTGATCAGATCAACATTATTCATTGATCTTGATCTAATAAATTGAAGACCATTGGCTATTTGTTATACTCTACACAGTTTTGACACTTGCCACTTTCACATTCATTCCAAGATTTGTTGAAATGTCAACATCTATTTTGGATTGTTATATCCTCTCTACCTAGATGAATATGATCTATTGATCTTGATTTACTTAATTATGTCTCATATTTTGTGGACCATTAATTAGAATGTGTACACTCATTCATGTGTCATTGATCTTTGAAATATGCTTGATCCTTAATTTTTGGCTTGTGATTATGCCACATGTCATCTATATGTTCATCTTTAGAGATTTTGACTATTCAAAATTCATCATGCACCATTGGATCTTCCTTCACTATATCAATGTGTTCTATCAAATCTTAATATGAGAGGTGGAAAGACAATGGATATTTAATATTATTTTACTAAAATTGTGCCACTTTTCACCTGTCTCATTTATCTTTAGGTCTTTGAATCATCAATGTTGATCCCACACCATCAGATCATCTTCAGCTAATTAATTGTGCTCTATATGATCATCTTTCATTGTGTACCATTAGATCTTTGGAAGAGTTCTCATGATGGTGACACTCATCACCCTCTCACTTGTTTTGGGGCTCTGTTGAAGTCTTGACTTATCACACACCATTAAATAAATCTTTTTTGAGAAAATACGAACCATTAATCCTATGACTAATAAAAATATTAATTAAAGCTCATGAAATACAAATAAATTACATTAAAGTCTTAAAAATAAGGTTTGTATTCATGTTAATAAATAGAAATTAAAACCTTGGGATTAAATCTTAAGCTAAGTTTACAACATAATGAAGGATACCCCATAAATGATAAAATACATGGCATAAATATTTAGCCTAGGTTTTCATTGTATCAATAAAAGTAATTAAAACTTTAGGATAAGGATTTTTGGATAAGTTAGAACATAATGAAGGGACCACGTGATTAGCTAAACCATGATTATAACAAAATAAACCAAGAGGCCATGGGATATCAAGGGAACAAGCAAAGGATTTTTAGACTAAGTTTGGTCATATTAGAAAACATGACTAAGCCTTAAGATAAAATTAAGCTAAGTCCATGACACAAATAATAGCTCACATGTAAATTTTTCCCACACAAATTTGAATTTAATTCAAAAGGGACTTAGGTTAAATACATAGGATAGGGTTTTAACATGACATAAAATAGATTTAATTAATCTTTGATGGACCAATGGCTAGCAAAAGATCAATTTAATATTTAAGCATAAAACCCTAAGCATGTTCATTCCAAAATGAGATTCAATTGAACCTACAATACATAAACACAAGAAAAAATCATTAGAAACATTAGAATGGGTAAAACTATGATCACTTAAAAATATGTCAATTAATCCAAATGAGAACCAAGTATGGATGATTTTTAGATAAAGATAATGTGAAAAAATGATAATGGTACTCTCACCAAGTGATTTTTAAATTTAAGGTATAAATTTTCCTAATTTAAAATAAGGGTCTCCATATTTAGGAAGAGGGATATGTTGAGTTCCACAAATGGCAATTGTTGGGGGAAACATAGTAATATGTTAGAATTCAGAGACTTTGGTTTAGACTAATAACTAGGCTACTTATTCCACTTGAATAGGTACCATTATTATGATCAATTGATGGTTAGAAAAAGTATTTCCCATGAAAAATTAGGATCAAACATCAAAACATATCCATGTTTTTTGTGTGATTTGATTCCACTTACTAATTGCCACAGGATTTAGAGAACAACGTCTAGATTCATGACCTTAACCATTAACATTGATTTACAACATATTTTTAGGTTCATTAAGAATCATGTTTTATCTTATGGAAGTCTTGGGAATTTATCTTCATCTAACCAAACATCCATGCCCTGGTAGAGATATCTTTGGCTCCACTCAAGTCCTTGCTCTATTATCAACCATACATCCATATCCCTAGTGGAGATTACTAGAATCACCTCTTCTTATAAAGTCTTTGAATTTTGAATAAGGCTCTTATTTTTGTATTTTTCAAGGCATTTTGACTTTCTATCAAAGGTTTGGAACCATATTAGCTAGGTTTTAGGATTGGGTAAAATATTTGGTCTTCAAACAATCATCCTTGGCTATAAACTTTGTCCAATCAATTAATGTTTTTTAGGTGCAAGTATGACTATATCCTAATAATCCAATCTTCCACCCATATATGTAATACTTCTTAGAACCAAAATTAGATCATAACAAGGCTTAAAATCTCAAATTATAATTAACCTACTTATTAGTATTTACTAGTTTACCTAAACTATAACATCAAGCTCGCATTTCATCAATCCATAATCAACCAATATTAAGGAGGAATACTTACATTCCTAAATTTTGGAGTTCATTTTGAGCATCCAAATGTGTTTTACACTAAGGATTATTTCAAAAAAGACTTATTTAAAGCAAGGAGTAAAGCAAAAAAGGGAAACACACCAAACACTAATAAAATAAATGGGAAGCAAAAGAATCAAACAGACAAATATATACATTCACTATGTACAAACAAGGGAGAAGAAGGAAAATAAACTAAGACCTACCTGTACTAGCTCTAACTAGTCTTATATTTTATTTCATGAAGACTTTAGGTGGGATATCAGATAAATAGTGATTGATGGTACTTCCCATTAGTTTTAAATGTAAACTCTACTCCTTACAAGACTTTTAGTTTGAAGGTGTTATATGCTAGGGTCTCAATAATCTTATATGGGCCAATCCACAATGGAGTGAACTTCCTATGCTTTCCTTTTAGTTCTAAGGATTTATCTTAAAGAAGAACCCAGTCTCCTTGGCTAAACACCTTTTTCTTTGAATGCTTATAAAACCACCTCTTAACTATGGTCTGGTGTCTTTTGAAATTTTTAAAAGTTTCCACTCTTATATCTTCCATGTATACGATGTCAAGTAGCCTTGTTTTCTCAAATTATTGATTGTACTCCATGTACTCTTGAATAAACATGTATGTTGGCATGTTTAGGGTAATGGGGAATATAGGTTCTTGACTATATTCTAGTAAACATGGTGATGCCTTGAGAGCTTGCTTAAATCTAGTTCTATTGGCCCAAAGGTCATACTTAAGTAAATTTTCCATGTTCTTAGTTTATCAATTGTAGACTTCTTTATGGATTTATTCAAGTTATTGTTTGTTGATTCTGACATTGCATAACCTTAAGGTTAATGGTTTTATAAGAACTTGAGAACAATACTATTATCTTATACACATTCAATCATCTCAATGGACACAAAGGTAGATCCATTATCATATACTAGAGATACTAGTGTGCCAAACCTTATGCCTACGTTTTCTTCAAAGAACTTGATCACTTCTTTAGTCCTACATTTTTGGGTTTCCACTACTTTAGTCCATCTTATGCATTATTCAGTAGTAGTCAAAACATACTTATGACCATTTGATGAATTGGGGTTTATGACCTCCATAAATTCTAGTCCTAATTGGTATGGCCATAAACCCTTTTCCAAATGGGGACAGGAATTTGTGTGGGTCATCAAACCTAATTCATTAGATGGTCATAAGTATGTTTTGGCCTCTATTAGGGATAGATAAACACAATCACAAATGAAGTGGATGTGGTCCCTATATTTGAATATGTGTAAATTTGATTAGTATTGAGAGACAATTTATGTCCCATCAAGTGACCATTCCCTAATTTTAGAGATCTTTGTGGTGGCAAGAAAGGCATTCAAGAGGTATGAAATCATGAATAATTGTTTCTTAGTTCTTTCCTTGACTACAAAAAACTATCTACCTAAGTAGGTGCTAAAAACATCACCAAGAGGAAGGGTGAGCTATTTATCAACCATAAATTAGACTAAGGGCACTCAAATTTTATCCACATATAGATTGGTTGAATTTTGACATAAGCTATTCATCATAGTCATGATCATCCTGATTCTAGGTTTGAATTAGCCAATTGGTATGTTCTCATTGAAATCAAAAAACACTTAGTTTCTAGAATACAACCATAAGGAAAGGATGTTCTTCAAATCATTATCCTTGGCCCAATTGTTGATTGTGCTCTAATCTACTTGGGGATTCAAAATATTGTAATAGATTTTGAATGTTGTAGGAGAGATGTAATCAATTTTTATAAAACTACCCTCATGAGTTATCATGTCCTTATATATTTTTCCATCTTTAAAAATAGAAGAGATAATGTCTATACAATCCAGTACCTCATGTTTTATTAAAACATAATGGAAACCTATCATTTGAATGACAACTATGTCATAATATATCCTCCTCATAGACATGATTTTATCTTCTTCTCTTATGATGGGCTATTAGTTCTCAATGGGCCAAAATAGGCTTGACTAATTATTATCCCCTATATTTAGAGTTATGGCATTGAATTGTTTGTCTTTGAAAATCCTCCTTTCTACATCTAAAGTCACATAGAGCTCCACATCTTCCCTTGAAACACCTTTTTAGTTTATCATGGTGGTGAATTTGTCAAATTCCTTACTAGTGTATCATAATTTAGTCCCAGATTGAATTATCCTTACACAGGCAATAATCTAATCTTCCTTTGCTTGATTATGATGAACATAGGGTCAAACTAGGGATTTGATGTGCTTAGGGATTTTTTGAAAGTTTTTAAAAATATTTAATAGTTTTAACTTGTGAAACTTATCTGAACATCATGACTTATATTGTATTTAGACAAAGTATTTACACCTTTGCCCTATATCAGGTCTGTAAAATCTTCAAATTCATCATGTCTAGCTTATGTGGCTCAAATGTGGCATCACCATGGTATCCTACTCATTAATATTAAAAATATGAACATCTATCACTTTTGGACATGTGTCAATATTTCATTGGTTATGGGTCCTTTGAAAATTTTACCTCGCCTTACACCATTGGATCTATTTGATCGGATCAATGTTATTCATTGATCTTGATCTAAGAAATTGAAATCTATTGGTTTTTTGTTATACTCTCCATAGTTATAACACTTCTTACTTCCACATTCATTCTAAGCTTTTTTGAAATGTCAACATAAATTTTGGGCCATTTGATCCTCTCTATAGAGATGAATACACTACATTGATCTTGAATTACTTAATTATGTCTCCTACTTTGTGGACCTTTGATCAAAATGTATATGTTCATATGTGTGCCATCTATATTTTAAATATGATTGATAATTAATTTTTGGCTTGTGGTTATACCACATGTCATCTCTATGTCATCCTTAGGTATTTTGACTTTTCAACCTTTATCATGCATCATTAGATCTTCCTTCACTGGATCAACATGTTCTATCAGATCTTGATCTAAAGGGAGGAATGCCAATGGCTGTTTAAAATTACTTTACTAAAATAATTCCACTTGTCACCTTTTCATTTGTCTTAAGATCTCACACCATCGAATAATCTTTAGTTGATCAATTATGCTCCATTGAATCATCTTTCATTCTGTACCATTAGATCTTAGGAAGATTTCTTATGATGGTGACACCCATCACCCTCACTTATTTTTGGGCTCCACTGATGTCTTAACTTAGAACACACTATTAGATCAATATTTCATGAGCAAATATGATCTATTGATCCTATGGGCAATAAAAATATTAATTCAGGCTCACGAAATACAAAGAAATTATGTTAAAGTCTTAAGACTAAGATTTTTATTACTGTTGATAAACATGAATTAAAACCTTGGGATTAAATCTTATGCTAAGTTTAGAACATAATAAAGGGGACCCGATAAATGATAAAATAAATGGCATTAATCTTTAGCCTAGGTTTTCATTATATCAATAAATGCAATTGAAACTTTAGGATAAGGCTTTTGGGCTAAGTTAAAACATAATGAAAAGGAACACACAATTAGCTAAACCATGCTAATGACAAAATAGATAAAGGGGTCATGGGACATAAAAGGACCAAGCATAGGATTTTTAGACTAAGGTGTAGTCATATTGAAAAGCATGACTAAGCCTTAAGATAAAAATTAATTTAAGTCCATGACATAAATAATAGTTCCCATATAAATTGTTCCCATGCAAATTTGAATTTAATTCAAAAGGGACTTAGGTTAAATAGTTAGGCTAGTGTTTTAACATGAATTAAAATAGATTCAATTAATCTTTGACAGACCAAATGCTAGCAAAAGATAAATTTAATATTTAAGCATAAAACCTTAAGCATGTTCATTCCCAAATGAGATTCCATTTAACTTTTAATACATAAATATAGGAAATAATAATTAGCAACATTAGAATGGGTAAAACCGTGATCAATTGAAAAAATGTTAGTTAATCCAAATGAGAACTAGGTATGTATGATTTTTAGATAAAGATAATGTGAAAAAATGATAAT
The DNA here is from genome assembly GCA_037957365.1 of Torreya grandis. NCBI lineage: Eukaryota > Viridiplantae > Streptophyta > Pinopsida > Cupressales > Taxaceae > Torreya > Torreya grandis. The sequence continues at coordinate 1,126,033 of JARHVA010005556.1, forward strand.
GGTACTATAATCAAGTGATTTTTAAATTTAAGGTAAAAATTTCCAAAATTTAAAACAAGGGTCTCCATTTTTAGAAATGGGGGTATGTTGACTTCATCAAATGGAAATGACTGGAAGAAACATAGTAATATGTTAGAATTTAGAGACTTTCATTTAGACTAATAACTAGGCTATATTTCCACTTGATGAAGAATCATTATTAATATTGATTCATGATTAGAACAAGTCTTGCACATGTATAATTAGGATCAAACATTAAAACATATCCATGTTGTGTGTGTGATTTGATTCCACTTATGGATTTCCATAGGATTTAGAGAACAACTTCTAGATTCATAACCTTAACCATTAACATTAACTTAAAAATATTTGGATGTTCATTAAGAATCATATTTTATCTCAAGGAAGGCTTGGGCTTAAATATTTAGCCAACCAATCATCCATAGCCTTGATAGATATACCTTTGACTCCACTTAAGGCCTTTCTTTATTGTCAACAATACGTCCATATCCCTGATGGAGAATACTAGAATCACCTCTACTTAGAAAGTTTTTTAATTTTACATATGGCTCTTATTTTTGTATTTTATAAGTTATTTTGACTTTCTAGAAATTGTTGGGAACCATATTAGCCAAGTTTTAGGAATTGGTCAAATGTTTTGTCTTCAGACAATCATCCTTGGCTATAAACTTTGTCCTATGAAATTAATGTTTTTTAAGTGCAAGTATGACTATATCCTAATAATCCAATCCTTCACCCCATATATGATATCCTTCTTAGAACCAAAATAAGATCATAACAAGGCATAAAATCTCAAATATAATTAACCTACTTATTAGTCTTTACTAGTTTACCCAAACTATAACATCAGGCTCACATTTCTTCAATCTATGATCAACCAATGTTGAGGAGGCATACCTGCATTACTAGATTTTGGAGTTCCTTTTGATCACATAAATCTATTTTGAGGTGAGGGCTATTTCCAAAAAGACTTATTTAAAGCAAAGAATAAATTAAAAAAGGGAAACACAGCAAACACCAAGCACACAAACACGAAGCAAACAAAAAATACATACATACACTATGTAAAAACAAGGGACAATAAAGAAATAACAAGAAGGAAAATAAACTAAGCCCTACCTATACTAAATCTAACTAGTCTTAAAGTTCATTTCATGAAGACTTCAGGTGGGATATCAGAGACATAGTGATTGAGATATTTCCCATAAGTTAGAAATATAAACTCTGCTCCTTGTAAATATTTTAGTTTTAAGGTGTTCTCTTAAGGTCTCAAAAATCTTATATGGTCCAATCCACAAGGGAGTGAACTTCCTATGCTTTCCTTTTGGTTCAAAGGATTTATCCCAAAAAAGAACCTAGTCTCCTTGATTAAACACCTTTTTCTTTGAATGATTATCAAACCACCTCTTAACTATGATTTGATGTCTTCTAAAATTTGCAAAAGCTTCCTCTCTTATATCTTCCATGTATATGATTTCAAATAGCTTTGATTTTACAAATTCTTGATCATCCTCCATGTACTCCTACGTAAACATGTATGTTAGCATCTTGAGGGTAATGGGGAATATAGTTGCTTTACCATATTCTAGTAAGAATGGTGATGCCTTTAGAGCTTGTTTGACTCTAGGTCTATCTGCCCAAAGGGCATACTTAAGTAGATTGTGTGATTTTCTTAGTTTATTAGTTACATACTTATTTATACATTTCTTCAAGTTCTTTTTTGTTGATTCTAACACTGTACTACCTTGAGGGTAATGGTTTTATGAGAGCTTGGGAAAAATATTATTATTATTATATGTCCATTCAGTCATCTCAATGGACACAAAGGTAGATCCATTATCATAGACTAGAGATATTGGTGTTTCAAACCTTATACATATATTTTATTTGAATAACTTGATCTCTTATTTAGTCATACAATGTTTGGTTGCCACTACTTCAGTCCATCTTGTGTAGTACTCAGTAGTAGTCAAAACATAATTATGACCATTATATGAATTGGGGTTGATGACCCCCATAAAGTCTAGTCCCCATTAGCATGGTCAAAAACCCTTTTCCAAATAGGGACTAGACTTTTATGGGGGTCATCAACCCCAATTCATCATATGGTCATAAGTATGTTCTGGCCTTTGTTATGGCTGGATAAACATAGTCACAAATGAAGTGGATGTGGTCCCTGTATTTTAATATGTGTAACTTTGAATAGTATTGAGAGACTATTTGTGTCCCATCAAGTGACCATTACCTAATTTTGGAGATCTTTGTGGTTGAAATCAAGGCATCTAGGAGGTATGATATCATGAATAATTAGTTCCTAGTTCTTTCCTTGATTGCAAAAAAATGTCTAATTAAATAGGTGCTAATAACTTCACCAAGAGGATGGGTGAGTTGTTTCTCAATAATAAATTAGACTAAGGGCACCCAAATTTTATACACATATATAGTGGTTGAATTTACACATAACCTATTCACCATAGTCATGATCATCTTGATTCTAGGTTTGAATTAGCTAATGGGGATATTGTCATTCAAATCAGAAAACACTTGTTTTATAGAATACAACCACAAGGAAAGGATGTTTTTTAGATCATTATCTTTGGCCCAATTTTTGATTGTGGTTTTGGCTACTTGAGGCTTCAGAAGCTTGTAATAGTTAATGTTGTAGGAGATGTGTAAACATTTTTTTGTATAACTACCCTCATGAATAATCATGTCCTTATCTATTTTTCCATCTTTAAAAATAGAAGAGAGAATGTCTAGACAATTTAATACCTCAAGTTTTGTTAAAACATAATGGAGACATATCATTTGAATGGTAACTATGTTATAATAGAGTCTCCTCATAGACATGTTTTTCTCTTCTTCTCTTGTGATTGTTTGTTGGTTCTCAATGGTCTGAAATAGGCTCAACTAATTGTTGTCCCCTATATTTAGAGTTGTGGCATTGAATTCTATGTCATTAAAAATCCTCCTTTATACATCTAAAGTCAAATAGAGTTCCATGTCTTCCCTTGAACACCATTTTCGATTGTCATGGTGGTGATTTTTTAAAACTTCTTACTAGTGGATCATAATCTAGTCCTATATTGAATTATTTGTGCACAAGCAACAATCTAATTTTCCTTTGGTTGATTATGATGATCATAGAGTCAAACTAGAGATTACGTATGAGTTTAGGGATTTTGTGAATTTTTTTATGGATATTTAATGGTGGTATATTTTTAAACTTATATGAACATGATTCCTTACATTTTATTTGGATCAATTATTTATACCTTTTCCCTATATCAATTTTCTAAAATCTTCAAATTCATCATGTATAGCTTATATGGCTCAGATGTGTCATAACCATGGCATCCTACTCATTAATATTAAAAATATGACTATTTATCACTTTTGGACACATGTCAATATTTCATTGGTTGTGGGTCCTATGAAAATTATACCTCACCTTGCACCATTAGATCTATTTGATCATATCAATGTTGTTCATTGATCTTGATCTAGGAACTTAAAGTCCATTGGTTTTTTGTTATACTCTCCACAGTTGTGACAATTTTCACTTCCACATTTGTTCCAAGCCTTGTTGAAAGATCAACATTGATTTTGGACCATCAAATCCTTTCTACCTAGATGAATACACTCCATTGATCTTGATTTTCTTAATTATGTATCCTACTTTATGGACCATTGATCAAAATGTTTATAATCATATGTGTGCCATAGATCTTTGAAATATGATCTATCCTTAATTTGTGGCTTGTGGTTATGACACATTTCATCTCTATGTTTATCCTTAGGGCTTTTGGCTTTTTAACCTTCATTATACACCATTAAATCTTGCTTCACTAGATCAACACATTCTATTGTATCTTGATCTAAGGGGTGGAATTCCAATGGTTGTTTAATATTATTTTACTAAAATTGTGACATTTGTCACATTCTCATTTGTCTTAAGGTCTTTGAACCATCAATGTTGATCCTATACCATCAAATCATCTTTATTTGATCAATTGTGCTCTATCAGATCATATTTTGTTGGGTACCATTCGATGTTTAGAAGAGTTCTTATGATGGTGACACCCATCACCCTCTCACTTATTTTGGGTCCCTCTTGAAGTCTTAACTTAGTACACACCATTAGATCAATCTTTCCTGAGAAAATGTAAACCACTAATCATATAACCAATAAAAATATCATTTCAGGCTCACAAAATACAAAGAAATTATGTTAAAGTCTTAAGACTAAGGTTTTTGTTAATGATAATAAAAATGAATTAAAACCTTGGGATTAAATCTTAAGCTAAGTTTATAACATAATAAATGGGATGCCATGAATGATAAAATGCATGGCATAAATATTTAGCCTAGGTTTTCATTGTATCAATAAATGCAATTAAAACTTTAGGATAAGGATTTTGGTCTAAGTTATAACATAATGAGAGGGACCATGTGATTATCTAAACTATGCTAATAAAAAAAAAACCAAGGGGTCATGGGACATAAAAGGATCAAGCATAGGATTTTTAGACTAAGGTGTGGTCATGTTGAAAAACATGACTAAGCCTTAAGATAAAAAATAAGCTAAGTCCATGACATAAATAATAGTTCCCATGTAAATTTTTCCCATGAAAATTTGAATTTAATTCAAAATGGAATTAGGTTAAATACTTAGAATAGGGTTTTAACATGACTTAAAATAGATTCAATTAATCTTTGTTATATGAAAGGCTAGAAAAAGATCAATTTAATATTTAAGCATAAAACCCTAGGCATGTTCATTCCCAAATGAGATTCCATTGAACTTGTAATACATAAACACATGAAATAATCATTAGCAACATTAGAATGGGTAAAATCATGATCATTGTAAAATATGTTAATTAATCCAAATTAGAACTAGATATGGATGATTTTTAGATAAAGATAATGTACAAACATGTTAATGGTACTCTGATCAAAGTGATTTTTAAATTTAAGGTAAAAATTTAAATAATTTAAAATAAAGGTCTCCATTTTTAGGAATGGGGGTATGTTGACTTCAACAAATGGCAAATATTAGGGGAAACATAGTAATATGTTAAAATTTAGAGACTCTGATTTAGACTAATAACTAGGCTACTTATTCCACTTGATCAGGCACCATTACTAAGATCAATTCATGGTTATAAAAAGTTTTTCACATGCATAATTATGATAAAACATAAAAACAAATCCATGTTATGTGTGTTCTTTGATTCCACTTACTGATTGCCATATGATTTAGAGAACAACTCCTAGATTCATGACCTTAATCATTAACATTGACTTACAACATATTTTGATGTTCATTAAGAATCATGTTTTAGCTAAGGGAAGGATTGGGCATTAATATTCAGCCAACCAAGAATCCATAGCCTCAATACAGATACCTTTGGATCCACTCAAGTCCTTGGTCTATTTTCAACCATACGTCCATAGCCCTAATGGAGATTACTAGAATCACCTATGTTTTGAAAGTTTTTGTATTTTTCAAGGTATTTTGACTTTCTAGGAAATTTTTGGAACTAAATTAGCCACGTTTTTGGATTTGGCCAAATGTTTGGTCTTTAGACAATCATCCTTGGTTGTAAACATTATCCCAGGCAATTAATGTTTTTTAAGTGAAAGTATGATTGTATCCTAATAATCAAATCTTTCACCCCATATGTAATCCTTCTTAAAACCAAACTTAGATCATATAAAGGCTTAAAATCTCAAATGATAATTAACCTACTTATTAGTCTTTAGTTGTTTACCTAAACTATAACATTAGGTTCACATTTCATCAATCCATGATCAACCAATGTTGAGGAGGCATACCTGGATTCCTGAATTGTTGAGTTCCTTTTGAGAACCCAAATGTATTTTTGGGTGAGGGATATTTCAAAAAAGACTTATTTTAAGTAAGGAATAAAGTAAAAAAATGGAAACATACCAAACACCAAGCAAATAAATAGGAAGAAAATAAATCAAATAAATAAATATAAAAATGCACTATGTATAAACAAGGGACAAAAAAGAAATAACAAGAAGGAAACTAAACTAAACCCTACCTATACTAAATCTAACTAGTATTATAGGTCATTTCATGAGGACTTCAGGTGCGATATTATATAAATAGTGCTTGAGGTATTACCCATTGGTAGGAAATGTAAACTCTGCTCCTTGTAATTCTGTTAATTTTAAGGTGTTATCTCCTAGGGTCTCAACAATCTTATATGGGCCAATACAGAAGGGAGTGAACTTCATATTATTTCCTTTTGGTTATAAGTATTTATCCCAAATAATAATATGGTCTCCTTACCTAAACACCTTTTTATTTGAATGATTATCAAACCACCTCATAATTATGGTTTGGTGTCCTCTGATATTGGCAAAAGCTTCATGTATTACATCTTCCACATATATGATGTCAAGTAGCCTTGATTTTATAAACACTTTATCATCCTCCATGTACTCTTACATAAACATGTATGTTGGTATCTTCAGGGTAATGGGGAATACATTTTCTTGACCATATTCTAGCAATAATGGTGATAACTTGATACTTGATATGTTTGATACTACCTCACATGCTTGTGAGCATCCTTGAAGATAGTGGGCTAGTAGTAACCAGATCTAAGGATATTTTAGGCTTTACTCCTTCTATATGGATGAACACTTCTAATTTTTTCATGAAAGGTGCTTGAGATATCAATTGCTTCTTCCTTGGACACAATCTTAGGTAAATGCCTTCAAAGTTCTTCCTATACAACACTCCATATTTTATTAATAAATGGGCTACCTTGATCCTTAGATCTCTCTTTTTCTCTCTACTTAGCCCTTTAGGACAATATCCATTGATTATAAAATGAATAATAGGATCATATCAATGATTGGATTAAAAGCTTTATTGATAAACTTATATAACACTTAGCTTGGGACTAGTATTAGTAATTATTTGAATTAAACCTTGGCATCTGAACAAATTGGTAGTATTCATCTCTAGATCATATTCATGAAGAAAAAACATCTACTTACCTCTCCTTTCTCCAAGTTCAAATTGACTCAACATTAACTTAGTGGTAAGGTCTAGCATAATTCTATGTACCTTATTTCTAATCATATAATTTCTAAATTTCTTCACTACCTTAACTAAATCAAATGCTTATTTATCAATCAAAGAATAGTTTAATTCAATACTTTTAAGGTTAGTACTAATGAAAGAAATGGGGTGATCACACTTATCTATCTTCTAAGTTAGGATAGTAGATATGGTATGATAAAAGGTAAAGAAGTAAAGATAAAAATATTTAGTGAAATCTGAACTTATTAATACAAGATCTTGTCTAATTGCTTCTTTGATGTCCTTGAAAGATTTCTTGGTCTCCTCATTCCATGTGATCTTGAAATATTTCTTGAACATGTCATTCAATGGATTCATAATCTCTACAAAACGATCAATGAACTTTCTCACAAAGTTGATTTTACCAAAGAAAGACTTTAGTTTCCTTTTGACTATTAAGGGGATTTATCTTTGATATTAAATTTACTCTATCTAGGTCTATAAAGATCCCCTTATTAGTTATGACATGTCTTAATAATTTTTCTTAGTAACATATAAAATACTCTTCTTGGGATTGAGGGAGAGTCCATACCTTCTACATCTCTCAAATACTTGTTGAAAGTGTATAATTTGGTCATCCCTATTATTAGAAAAGATAGTCAGATCATATATGTATATAATAGTGCACTTACCTATGAGGCCTTGAAACTCATTATCGATAACTATTTAAAAGGTTGAACCTGTATTGATTAACCCAAAGGGCATTCTCTTTAAGGCAAAAGTGACCCACTTAATAGTAAAGGTAGTCTTCATCTTGTCTTCCTTGTTCACTAGCACTTGATTATACCCTAAAAATCCATCAAGAAAAGACATCATAGTAGAACCAAAAATAATTTGGATTACTTGGTCAAGAGAAGGTAGTGGACAATAATCCTTTTCAGATGCTCTATTAAAACTTCTAAAGTCAGTGCATAATCCAATTTCACCATTTTTCTTCCTGAATGATACTAAGTTACCTACTTAAGTAGAGTGTCTAATGGGAAACATTATCTTAACATCTAGTAACTTCTTGACCTCTTTTTATATCATTGGTTCTAGGAAAAGGTTGACTAGCCTTTGTTTCTACCTAAATGAATTACAAGATTCTTTCAATGGTATGGTATGGGTTATGACTCTAGGATCAAATATCTTTAAGTCAACATAGGACCATGCTATCACATCCTTATACTCGGTTATCAATTATTTATCTCTCTTGGTTTCAATGCTTGTGAAATATGTACCAATATTCGCCAACTAAGATTAACCTTGGGAACCTAGGTTAATTGAATTTTAATCCTTCCCATTTACGTTGGGAATCTTGATAGCCTTAGCTAGTCTATCTAAATCAAAGAGTCTCTCTAAGGCTATCATTCCTTTGGGGATCTTATTGTCACTCAGTTGAATGACTTTGTCATCAAGATTACCTTCAACTTTGTCATCATCAAGGTTATTTTCATTGACCTCATCAATGATGTGAGCCCCAAATACTCATGAGATAGTCATGAAGTCTATGATCTATTGATCATCATTGAATACTTGCAACTGATTCACATTATTTGGCATTGAGGGACATGGGACTAATTTAATGGTAAGGACTTATAACTTGGAAGTTTGATTAAGCATAAGACTAGATAAAACTGAGGAAAGTTCATCAACAACCTTGTTTTATTTCTTAGGAATTAAAATCATCAAAATATTTAATTAATTCCCATACTCTAAACTTATATTTCTTAAGATAGGACAACTTGCATTGATATTTAATCTTGACCTGATTAACTACTACTTCTGAATCATAAAAAACTGAATAATTACTTAACCTTGTGTTTGATTGAAAATTATAATCCAAGAATAAGTGATTCATACTCTACAAGATTGTTAGTATATGGAAATTGAAGTTTGTTAGAGGAATTGTATTCCTTCCTAATGGGATTGATTAACACCACCCATAATCTAGAACCTAATTAGTACCTAAAAACATCAAAATATAGCTTCCATAATTTAGGAATAGTACGAGAAGTTTTAGAGTTACATACCTTTAGGGTGTTAAGAATGTAAACACCTAGATCTAAGTTAACCATGTTGACCTTATCATTGGTTACATTTACTCAATGATCATATGCTTCATCTTTGGATCCTTTTCTATCTTGATCTAATTGGGAACTCCTTTCTAGGATAACCACATGTGTAAATAGTAAGTAGACATGTAACCATTCAAATATTTGGCCTAGTCTCTACTTAATAGTATTCCATAAGCATCAAGGATTTCTACTACTTGGATGTTAATGAATTGTTGGATCCTTGGTTTAGAATCAATCTGCATGTGAACATTCAATAATTCACCAATTACTTTGACTCTTGATTTATCTAATTTAGTTACAACTCTATCAGATTTAATGGGAATCAAACCTAATTTCTCATAAATACCTTTAGGCATAATATTTGTAGATACACTAGAGTCTAACAAAAAATTATGTAGATTCTTACCAAAGATCCTAATTGTAAGCAGGAAAGGGTGAACATATGGCTTACTTTTCTATATTGGAATGTTAGCATAGACTTGTGTGGTTTGATAAGCTTCTTATACAAATATTTCAATAATAGATCCCTTTGTTATGAAATCTGAGTCAACTCATGTAAAGTAATGTTAGATTTCATCCTTTTCATTTCCTCCACTATATTATATCTAGTTTTATTTAAATAATTACATGTATCAACATTAGGTTTAGAGGTACTTCCCTTAGGAGGCTATAGATTGTTTTTTGATGTAGTATTAGGAGGAGCGTCAAAATTATTTGAAGGATTTGAGGTAGTCAAAGGTTATTTTCTCTCCTTATTTTTCAGAGGATAGGTCCTCTTTAGATATTGCTAAAAAGTATGAATCTCCTTAGGGATATCTTTAGGCTCATTATCTTCTTGAAATGGGAACTCAAATGTCTCCATCATGAGAGTTGAATCAATAGATATATATGACATTGAATAACTTGAGGAACCTACACCATTATCTTTATTAAGGATAACTTAAAAAGTATCTAACTCTTCTTGAAAATCTTCAAAAGAATTGAAAAATTATAGACAATATAATTCACCATATTTTGAAGTATAATGAACTCTAAAATAATCAAGAAAAACTACATCACTAAGATTTATATCAGGTACATTATTATTAGTAGATGACTCATTCTTCTGGCCACTTTTGTTGTTATTTTGAAATATGTTTGAAAGCCTATTAAATCTTTGGAAAGAGAAGTTCTTGTTAAAGCTTTCCCTAGTATGGTGAACTTGTTTTTGTAATTAAATGAAATTAGTGCTTAGATTTTGAACCATATTTAAGATAAAGTCATTTTCATTATTGGGTGCCTTAGAATTATGAATTTGAGTATTTCTATTAGTTATAGGCATCAAAGCTCTCCAGTCTTGTGGACTGGATCAACTTGCGATGTTAAAGAATCCTAGATTTTGGATAAGATGTACATGGTTCAAATGTAATTAATTCAAAAATAGAAGCTAATTTAAATTAGGAATAATTTAATTGGAATTTGGAATGACATTTAAAATAGGAAAATTTGGATTGATGTTCAAAATATTAAATGCCATTTCGCTTTTGGGTTACATTTGGTCATTAATGATCAAAGATTCAACACAAGATAAGTCTAATGTATTAATGACCTAAGTATATCTTTTGAGAAACATATAAATCATGGGATATAATACATCTTTATAAATATCTAAGGCTAAATCCTCATCATGTCTATAAGGAGCTATGGTTTTGTTTAACATTTTTTGGAACCTCGCATTTAAGGCTCTTATGGACTCATTTGAGTCTCTTTTAATAGTGATAAACTATTGATATAGAATTCAAGGACTAATTAATTTTCAAAATTGATCAATGAAGATTCTAATAAAATCATTCCAACTAGCTACATAATTTTTAGGAAGGTTTAAGAACCTTTCATATGTAGAATCTTTGAAAGTAAATGGAAACAATATGCATGCTACATCTTCATGAATAAAATTCAAAATTCTTAAAGTAGATATAGAGGATTGGATGTGTTCTTCATCTATTATAACACCATTATGACTAAAATTAGGCAAACACTTTTTGGGATTATGAGGAAGGTCATGTACCACACTTGGCACATTGATTGAGGAACCACCTAGCCATGCCATACCTTGATAGGGATTGAACATAATATCACCTTGAATTGGTGAATTTTGTCAATAATTTTAAATTATATGCTTACATTTATATCACCTAGCTCTCTTATGAACTTATAATGAAAGGAGAGGAACCCTTGTCTTAGAACATGCACTGGTCCTTATCTTTTGCAATTCCACCTTAAAAAATTTGAACCCTATTTTAAATATGATGTGTAAGTATTATCTTTATAAATAATGATGATTAAACTATTAAGCATAAAATATACTAAGAGGGGGGTGAATCAGTATATTATATATCTTTTACTTAACTGATTTCTTTTCTTTAACCATTTAATCACACATTCAAAATATGAAATAAAACTAAAAAAATAATATGCACCATACACGAGAGAGAGAGAGAGAGAGAGAGAGAGAGAGAGAGAGAGAGAGAGAGAGAGAGAGAGAGAGAGAGAGAGAGAGAGAGAGAGAGAGAGAGAGAGAGAGAGAGAGAGAGAGAGAGAGAGAGAGAGAGAGAGAGAATTTTTATGTGGAAAACTAAAGTAAGAAAAAACATGGAGAATAATCTCAAGTATATGAATGAGCACCAACTAAAATTACAAAGTTTGCAAGCACCAACTTACAGGAGCACCAACCCCTTCACTGAGCACCAATAAAAAAACTATTTGTGAGCACCAACTCATAGGAGCACCAACCCCTTGCAAATATTTGTGAGCATCTACCCACACGAGCAAAAACCCCTCTTGTGTATAAAACACAACTATCTCTCAATGTTACTTACTCAACAAATGATAGAACTTTACAATATCAATTACTTTTCTCTCTTCAAAAACAAATACAAACCATGCACTCTTTTGCATATTACAAATGGCTTCTCAAGATTTTATTTATAGCTTTCCAAATGACCTTGGGTATTCAACCTTTATGACCCTTCAATCCTCATGGAAAATGGTGCCAAACTTACATGACCTTTCATATCTTTGCATTTGAAAATTCACATGGTGACCCTTCATAAGCAAATTCATCCTTTCCTCTTTTGTTTTTATCTTGGAGACTTTTTGTATTCCTCAAAGTTTCCCTTCATGGAAAAATGTGCCACACCCTTTTTTATCTTCATGTGGTGACTCTTGGAATTCCTCAAGATCACTCTTCATGAGAAAATGTTTCCCATTCCTTTTTTATCTTTACATTGTGACTCTTTGACTTCTCCATGGGCCCTCTTTTGACTTATATGCAACCAAAAATATATTTTTAATATTAAATAAATATTAACACACATTATCCAAGATATGAAAATTAAAAAACACTATTAAATTCAATGAAGCCTTTATCATCATTGCTAGACCTTTGACATAAATGACAATATTTCCAACACAGACTTGAACATAAAGAAATTTTTGCACAAATATGTATAAAGAATAATGAAGGACATTAGTATTTAACTAAATTATCTCAAATATATGTCTAAATATGTGAATATGAATGATATTTACCCATTTAAGTTTAAATAAACTCAAATTTTCTAAGGATCTATCAATCTTTGGACAAAATAGCTATTACTAACCTCAAACTTGTTCATTTTATAAATCTCAAGCTATCTTTACCATAATTACTCATGGTCTTAAAAGAACATCTCTCTTTGTCCAAATAAGAACAAAGATGTGTCTGAAACCATTAAGATCAACAATATTTACATAAATATACTATAAATAACACAAATATGAAAAAATACATCAATCTTTGGATAGAATTGACCAAAATTAGTAAAGATGTTGCAAATTTTAAAAGATCTAACTAATGCATTCCTTCTATCACTAGAAAAACGTGCATCATTTTCTATTCCTAAAAGTGTATCACAAGTGTTTCTTAAGTTTATAAACAAAACTACTCATTTTTGAATTCATAGAATCTAATGCATCAGTTGCAGGTTATGATAATCCTATTATCTTTGGTAAAATAGAGGCAGTATAAGTATATTTTTTCATAAATTTATATTAATTGGTGGTTGCAATCCGTCATGGCCTAATAGTTGATATTTCATATTGAATATGATCTATAATATTTAAAGTGAACTATGGTCAAAATCTAATTCTAATAAAACCTAAGATGAGTATTCACAATGAAGCTAATCTAAGACAAATTGGTAAAAAATGAGCAAAAGGAAGGGTATGGTAGAGAAGAAAAGTATTATTGATATCTATTTAAAACATTATGAAAAAGTTATAATTTCATTTGGACATGCATTTAACCAATATATGACATGAAGTAGTGTAAACTCAAATCTCATCACACATTAGGTAAATATCTAAGGGTATTATGAAAATATGCAAATAAGAACAAGATTTACTTTAAGAATTTCACCCATACAATAAAATAGCACTAACTTATATGTAATAAGAGTAAATAAAGTGAAGTAAACCTAAGAACTTTCAACTAATCTAGCATTCACATAAATTATCATCTTTACATTAAAATATACACATTTAAAATTCATTAGAACCATTCAAATTTTAAAATGAGATTAGACAAATGAGAGAGAAACCATGATAGTAATTATCACAAGAAAATATGGATAATTTTTTTATAAATCCTTGCTTTATATTAATTTTCTCAAAAGTTACAAATAATTTTTTGGCTCAAAAGCTCTCTATCCTTTTCTAATAGGCAGTACCTTTTTATATAGACCTTTCATGAGGTATGCCGATTAGTCATGTCAAATATTAAGGATAACTACACTTTTAAAATATTTTGATAACCTTTTAGACATTCTAAAATCACTAACCTATAGGCAATGTGTTTTACAAATTACACATGCCTTTATAAAAGAGAATATTCTCTTTTAAAATATTATGCATGCTTAGTTATAACAAGAATATTCCTAATTCAACTAAATTGGAGACCCTTGTGATGATGTTGTCTTCTGCATTCCCTAAACAATCTTCATTCTATAATGTTGTTCATTTATCAAATAGAGATCAATGATAGGTCTCATAAGCATTTCCTTTTCTTTATCTTCTAGGTCATTGAGATCCCCCTCAACCCTTTCCAAAGATTTTTTAATGCTCCTAACATCTCTTATATTTTACTCTAATGATAGAATCAATCCCATCATATTATTTTTATCATCCTCTATTCTCCCATGTCCTTGATTCCTCACTTCTTGAATGAATTGAATAATTATATGTTTGAACTCTTCATCCCTTATTAGGCTTAAAGGACTAAGTGTGGTGGTATATTTGATCAATCTATCTTATATGTGTAACACTTTATATTCTTAATATTTTAGGTCTCTATAAATTTCTTCCATATCCTTAGACTATCTTCTTATGGCATTGATCTTATCAATTAATATATCCATATCCATATTCCAGCGGGCTAGGCCGACTATCTTGAATTCAGGGATTTGATTTTTAGTAAAGAATTTGATCAAATACTTCACTTAGTAGATCAAATCCTACCATTGTAAAAAATTTATTTTATCCATAGTACTTTTTTTATTTATTTAATCCTACATACTCTTTACTAACTTTAAATAGTTTGAAAAAATTGGCCATGGTGTCCTCAAATTGCCTAAATCTACCATCTTGGATTAACAAGATGGCTTGTTCTTTTAAAGTATTAATCTTTTTCAAGATGCCCTTGATCATTTTTTTCATATGATATGATTGATCCTAATCCATTTCAAGAAACAATTTCTCAAATATTGGGTCCTTTCTAGGCTTTTGTCCTCTAACTAGAGTTAATCCAACAAAAGGTTCTAGTTTTTTGGAAAGTTAACTCCTCTACACCAACCATGGCCTTCCTCTTAGTTACTCTCTTTAAAATGGAAGTTTTTGGGTCAAATTTGACATAAAATTAATATTATGTCACATTTGAAGTTGAGGTCTCCATTCATGCTCTAATTTATTCTCTTGGAGTAGCCATCCCTTTCTCTTCTTCTTTTTACAAGGCAACTATCCATGGCTTGACCTCTTCATGAACTGAGATATTGGTTTATTTCATCATTTCCAAAGGATGTTGTGTAGTAGGTACCTTTTTAAATTTTACATAGATGAATCATTTAGTAATGGTTGGACCCTGAATCAAATTTTCTTCACTGAAGAGATTGACTTTACTCAAAGGATGAGTGAAGGTCACCTTGGGATTATTAGTTTTAACTGAGACAATGGATAGCTCTGCCTTTATTTTATGGGTATCTATAGGGAATATATCCAAAATATAATTCCCATTTTATTCCTTTAATTATTCCATTTATTCATCATCTGACTCATGAGATAATGATATCATTTTGAGGACATCTTCAATTATCTCACTAGGGTCTAATGCTATCATGTGAACCTCTTCAACTGATGATCCTTGTTATTTTGATTATGTTTAAGATGATGTTATTTCATCACACCTTTTATCCTTTTTCCTTTTCTCAAATTTTTCCTCAGTTATGGACTCTATCTATAGCTGGGTTGGTGGAGGTCTAAAAGGTGTACCACTCAGTAAATGGTATTGTCTTGGTCTTAATTGACATTTGTCATCTCTCCCTTTTTTCTCCCTCTACATTCGAAACTTTGGATTGATTTTGTACCTTTTATATCTAATGGTGACCTTATAGAATGAAAATAATTAGGTTTATATGGGATCAAAAGGACCAATATGGTGATCATAATGGATATTGATTCCCTTAGTCTTTATATGCTACTTGACTCTTCCATGAGGATCCCACTACCTTAGCTCATAAATTTAGAGATTAAAGAAGGTCCCATGTTTGGAATTAGCCACAATGTTGTACCATTATGCAAAAATATTCCTTCCTATGGTTATGGGGAGGGTGTGAATTAACCCCTTACTTATGGTTTTACACAAACAATCTATTATATTGCATAGTTTATAGGCTGCCTCTTACTTTGCTAGTATGATGGGCACATAGACAGGTAGTCTGAGTGGGGTGCATTATGTTCCATAAATACTAATGATTTTATAATTGGGGTATAACCATATGTATCCCATGGCCTCAATTGAATTTTTTATCAATAGGTTGACTCTTGACATTAAATTACCAATTATGGCCTCTATTAGGGCTGGATAAACATAATCATAAATGAAATGGATGTGGTCCCTATATTTGAATATGTGTAACTTTGAATAGTGTTAAGAGAATTTTTGTGTCTCATTAGGTGAAAATCCATAAGGTTGGATATATTTGTGGTGTAAATCAAGGCATCCAAGAGGTATGACATCATGAATAATTGGTTCCTAGTTCTTTTCTTGACTATAAAAAATTATCTACTTAAATAGGTGTTAATAACTTCACCAAGAGGAGGGTTGAGTTGTTTCTCAATCATAAATTAGACTAAGGGTACCCAAATTTTGTCCACATATGTAGTGGTTGAATTTCCACATAACCTATTCATCATAGTTATGATGATCTTGATTCCAGATCTAAAATGGCCAATGGAGATGTTGCCATTAATATCAAAAAACAATTGGTTTTTAGAATATAAACATAGGGAAAGGATGTTTTTCAAATAATTATCTTTGGCCAAATTATTGATTTTGGTTTTTTATATTTGGGGCTTAGGCATCCTATAATAGTTTTTAAATGTTATAGGAGAGATGTAAGCAATTTTAATAAAACTAACATCATGAATAATGTTTCCCTTATCTAATTTTCCATCTTTAAAAATAAGAGAGAGAATGTGTATATAATGCATTACCTCAAGTTTTACTATAATATAATGGAGAATTTTCATTTTAATGGATTCTATGTCATAGTATATCCTCCTTGTAGACATGTTTTTCTCTTCTTTTCTTCTTATGGGTTGTTGGTTCTCAATGGTCCAAAATAGATTTGACCAATTATTATCCCCTATATTTCACGTTGTGGCATAAAATTATGTGTCTTTTAAAATCTTCCCTTTTGCATTTGAAGTCAAATATATCTCCAAATCTTCCCTTTAAACACCTTTTTGGGATACCATTACGATGAATTTGTCAATTTGCTTACTAGTGGATTATAATTCCATCCTAAATTGAATTATCCTTATATATGTAGCAATACAATCTTATTTTACTTGATTATGATGAACATAGGGTCAAACTAGGGATTATGTTCATGCTTACGGATTTTTTGAAGTTTTTTATAGAGCTTTAATGGTGGAATATTATTTAAATTATATGAACTTCATGCCTTAGATTTTATCTAAATTGAGTATTTATACCTTTGCCCTATGTTGGGTCTATACAATCTTCAAATCCATCATGTCTTGCTTATGTGGATCCAATGTGTCATCATTATGGTATCTTACTCATTAATATTAAAAATATTACCATTTATCACTTTTGAACATATGTCAATATTTCATTGATTATTGTTCCTTTAAAAATTCTACCTCACCTCGTATTGTTGGATCTATTTGCTCTAATCAACATTATATATTGATCTTGACTTGAAAACTCAAATTCCATTGTATATTTGTTATAATATCCATGGTTGTGACACTTGTCACTTTTGAATTAATTTTTAGCTTTGTTGAAATCTCAACATCAATCTCAAACCATTACACCTCTCTTCCTAAATGAATATGCTTTGTTGATCTTGATTTACTTAATTATGTATCCTACTCTATGAACCATTGATCAGAATGTGTACACTCATCCATGTGAGATAAATATTTTAAATATGCTTAAGCCTTAATTTATGGATTGTGGTTATGCCATCTATCATCTATGCATTCATTCTTAGTGATTTTAACTTTTCAACCTCCATCATGCATTGTTAGATCTTCCATGGCTGGATCAACATGCTCTGTCATATCTTGATCTGAGGGGTAGAATGATATTATATGTTAAATATTATTTTACTAAAATTATGACACTTTTCACCTTCTTATTTATCATAGGGTATTTGAATCATCAACATTGATCCCACACCATCAGATCATCTTCAACTAATCAATCATGCCCCATCAAATCATCTTTTGCTACATACCATTGGATCCTTGGAAACATTCCCATGATGGTGACACTTATCACCCTATCACTTGTTTCATGGCTCTATTTAAGTCTTGAATTATCATGCACCATTAGATCAATATTTTTTTATAAAATTCAAATCATTGATCCTGTTGTCAATAAAAATATTAATATAGGCTCAGAAAATACAAAGAACTTAGGTTAAAGTCTTAATACTAGGGTTTTTATTCATGTTAATAGACATGAATTAAAACTTTGGGATTAAATCTTAATATTAGTTTAAAAAAAATAAAGGGGACCCTATAAGTGATAAAAAAAACATTCCATAAAAATTTAGCCTAAGTTTTCATTGTATCAATAAGTGTAAATAAAACTTTAGGATAATGATTTTGGGCTAAATTAGAACATAATGAAAGGTACCACATGATTAGCTAAACCATGATAATAAAAAAACAGACCAAGGGGCCATGGTATATAAATAACAAGCATAGTATTTTTAGACTAAGGTTTGGTCATGTTAAAAAACATGATTAAGCCTTAGGATAAAAATTAAGCTAAGTCTATGGCACAAATAATAGTTCTCATGTAAATTGTTCTCATATAAATTTTAATTTAATTCAAAAGGGACTTCGGTTACATACTTAGGCTAGGTTTTTAACATGACTCAAAATAGAGTCAGTTAATATTTTAGAAAAAGATAAATTTAATATTGAAGCACAAAACCCTATGCATGTTCATTCCCAAACTAGATTCCATTGAACCTACAATACATAAACACAAGAAATAATCATTAGCAATATTAGAATGGGTAAACCTATGATAACTTAAAAATATGTCAATTAATCCAAATGAGAACTAGGCATGGATGATTTTTAGATAAAGATAATGTGAAAACATGCTAATGGAACTCTGGTCAAGTGATTTCTAACTTTAAGGCATAAATTTACATAATTTGAAACAAGGGTCCCTATTTTCAAGAATGGGGGTATGTTGACTTCAATAGGGTGTTGAGGTCAAGCATATCCCCATCCCATTTTTGTTTCCCCCATTTTATACTATTTATTCCTTGTTGTCATTGAGATATGGTTTGAGTGTATAAAAATGCACATAGTGACTCTTGTATCAAACTAAAAAGATCTAAATAGATGCACATGACCTTTAGGTGAAGTCATATCAATCATATTTTACACAGACGTAAAATAAACCTAAAGGATAAATCTTCACCCTATAGATAACAATCCAAACTAATGAATTTCAAATAATTTTATTTTATCCTAGAATAGTATAAAGCCTTGTTCTTAATTCGAAATAATCCCACATAGTCTCATAGTAAATTTAAACTCATTATTAAATTTTGGTATACCTTAGATCCATTTAAGTCATTTATTACTTAGTACTTTCCCATTTTATCACTTTTATAAATTCAATAATTTACAAATTTGTTTGTGTGATTTTTGTATATCTTATGTATTATGATTTACTCAGTAGTTTGTCTTAATCAAATTAACACCCTTAATCACAAATTGAGATCAATAAATATGCTAAAAAACATGCAACTCATTCTAAATCAATTATTATAGAGTGAAGATAAATTTTTATGGTGCTTATGTATTTTAGCATTATTCAAGTTTTTCAAAGAAAGGCAATACCAATATTATTCTACTATTAATTATTAATATTAAGTAATCAATGAACCATTGAGATGAAAAAGGGTAAAAAATCAATACCTCTATCTCTATATTTTAAATTTATATCTCATCATAACTTTGTTATTCAAAATCACTTATAGATGGTTCAAGTTGATATTGACAAGATCAATGACTATATTTTATTTGGGTTTGATCTTATTCTACATATATTTGACTTTAAGAATGCCAATTAATGACTCTAATCACACCAATCAAATGGAATTCATGATTTATATGTACTATACAATATTTTTGTTGGATACTATTAATATAGATAAATTCACAAAGTTTTAGCACACTTTAGGACTTAGACATCAACACATAAGGTTATGGTAATATGCAATATTTTCTAAGAGTGAAGATCAATAATTATAACACTAATAATTTTTCTTATGGAAAGTTAAGATTCACACACACACACACACACACACACACACACACACACACACACACACACACACACACACACACACACACACACACACACACACACACACACACACACACACACACACACACACACACACACACACACACACACACACAAACACACACACACACACACACACACACACACACACACACACACACACACACACACACACACACACACACACACACACACACACACACACACACACACACACACACACACACACACACACACACACACACACAAACACATGGATAGATGATTAAGATGGAATAGGAAAAAATATACATTTATATATTTAGAATTATTTAAGAAATTGATCTCTTATCATGCCTTAGGTACTCAAAATCACCAATCATAACTAATATTAATACTCAAAAGATCAAATACTATCTATTTTTTGGGGTTTATCTTATTTCACATATATTTTTCCTTGGAAACACCAAAGGATGGATCAAATCTCATTATTTCAATTAAAATATTGAGTTAGGAATAATATGTGACTTTGTTAAATGGCACATAATAAAAAATTAAAACTTTGAGGGACTATTGGCCAAATTTGGCCCACATATAAAGCTTGTTATACGGTTTGATAGAATGAGTGGACCAAAGGCTTAAAATAGGTCTATAGTTACAAATAATGGGATCTAAGAAAATTTCATGGTGTTCAAGAATTTAGGAGCATGAACTAGGTTGAAAAAACATTAAAAAAATCATCAAGACCTTGAAATAATGATCAAAATATGAATTATGGAAGTTTAAGGACTAGACCATCACTAGGATGTCATCTAAAATTAAACAGAGCATCTTGTTTTAAAATTGAAAAAATACACCTTAGATATCCTCACAAGCCAAACAAATGTAGCACCGCAAAGTTCTTCATGTTGGGAACATGATCTACAAGTTTCATATTTGTGTAAGCTTTATATCTCAAGTTATAAGTGTTCAAAGTTGGACATGCAACATAAGATGTTCATGCTAACTTCAAGTTTGAGATATGTAAAGTAACCATTTGGGTTTAAAACCCCTTAAAGGTTTAAATTTGATAAAGATATAATAGTCTACATGAGCTCATATTCTAGTGAGCAAGATCTAATGGTTCTCATAGGAGTCAAATAGGTCAAAAGGTTCTTGGGTTAAAAGCCCTTAAAAGGATAAAATTTGGAAAATATCTAATGGTGCAAGTTCATCAAATATACATCCAATAACATGAGGTAAACTAACAAAAAGGTTGGTCTAATCTATATCAGTGATTAGTGCTCAATGATCTAATAATGCATATGAACTAATAGGAAAGTGGGTCTAGGGAGATTAAAGTCTCATGTTACTTCATATATTACAATACAACAATGTGTGTTAAAGTTATAAATATAGTGGATCTAGATCAAGGGAACACATTCATTCATAAATCATGATCCAAAAATGTGAGTAAAGTCAATAGGGTTAGTTTATCTCAAGGATAGGTGAGAGATTTCTAAGTGTCATTATATCGTTAGTATCCCAAAGCAATGCTCTATGTACATATCATATAAAGAAAATAAATGAGGTTCAAAGTTGAAATACTAAGATATATTTGATAGGAGGTCAAACATGTGACCAGGTTTAAACTAGAGTAATCAAGTCTTTCAAGGGTCATCATTCTACCATTAGGTCTCAACTAGATTCCATACAAAGGACATAATGATGCAATTAGGATGATTGAGGATAAAGGGGCACCATGGAAGCTAAATATAGATCTCTAGTTTGAAGATTCATGGCATAAAGGTTTCATTATATGACTATATTTTCCATTCTTTAAAATATCCATGTATATGATGAGCTCTCAATTTTTATAGAAATTTAAAGGCAAAAATAGGTCTTTTAAACCTCATAAAGATCAAGAGCAAGGTTATGCAGTCTATAGGTCTGCATCAATTTAATATGCAATAAAACTAGGAAAGAAGATGGATTTCCATCTATAAAAAATATTTGGTCTAGATTTGATCAAGGGTAGATGTCCAGGATTATTAAAAAGGGTCCTCATCCTTCAACATGGTCTTATTTTTGATAGAAAACCATCTAAAAAGCACAAAACCATGATTCTATTACATCCATGAGCATGAAAGTTTTATATTCATTGAGATATGGCATGAAGGATAATACAAAAGGATATGGTAGTTTGGACTTGTATCTAAGTTCATTTAATTCATCCTTATAACTTTGGTGACTTACTCAATTGGTAAGCCATAAGCAGGGTCCTAACTAGTTAAAAAAGGGTGGCAAAGCATTCAAGTAAAATGTGGCAACTCAAGCTTTAATTAATGATCTAGGACAATGTGTTACCTCTCTCTCTCTCTCTCTCTCTCTCTCTCTCTCTCTCTCTCTCTCTCTCTCTCTCTCTCTCTCTCTCTCTCTCTCTCTCTCTCTCTCTCTCTCTCTCTCTCTCTCTCTCTCTCCCCTCTTCTATATGACCATATTCTCTTCTCTATTGGAAGGGTTCTCAGATTTTACAATTTTTTTCATCTTTTTGGGAGATAAAGATACTCATTGAGGCTCTTAAAAAAGTGATTATTTGATATAGATAAACCCTATAAAAATGTTGTAATAACTAAATATTGAAGTAATAATATTGACTCTTTGCCTGTCTCTTGCCTTCGATTAGTGCTTAGTATGCTTGTACATGATGAATTCATGAAGGAGAATCTTCCTAGTTTATTGTCCTTTTTCTTGCCTCATTGAAGGTGTTTTGAAGATATCATAGGTTTGGATTAGTGGTCTACCTAATCCTCTTCCATGAAATACTTATGAAATTAGTGATATTTTGAGGTTATGTGAGTTATAGTTGGCTTATGCTTAGCAAGTGTGAGTTCAAGCACTGTGAGTGTCTATTAAGTTTGGTGCATCACCCTAGTTAACTTTATTAGGATCCTTTAAACCTCTTTCTAACCCTTTTCCCTATGAAACATTAGTTTATCATTATTTTAGGTGAGAATAAAGATTAGGTCAACCTTCTCTAGATGTTCAACCCCACCATAGATGACCCATAGCCTAGAGTTGTCCAGATTTTATGGCTCAATTGAATGGGGCCTGAAGAACCCTCTCCAAGGGTGCAAATTAAAACCATAATAGTTTTTGTCACACCCAGTTGGACCAAGTTTATCATATAATAAGTGAAGAGTTTTGGTGTTCTCTTCATTCAATAAGCCTTTAGAGGCAAGTATTCAAACATCAATGGTGACTATGAGCATTCATTAACTAGTTTAAGTAGCCTAGGTGTCTAGTCATCTCAATTCGGTATATATAATCTATCATCTTTTGATTAGTATGCTTGTTCTCTACCTTAGCACCACACTTATCAAGAAAATAATGTTTATGTGTTCCCCCTAAGTGGACCTCAAACAAAATTTCAACCCTATCATGGCCTTTGTCCTCCTCCCACCCCTACATATGACTAAGGTTAGCTTCCTTTTCATTCAAATCAATCCTTTATCTCACCTTGTCAAGACTAGGCTTATCTTGTTACATCCTTGTCAGGATTCAATAAATCATTATCAATTTATATTGAGTTGATAATGGATATTGGTAAGGGTTTGAAGTTTTCTCCAATCATCCTTATCCATGTTATACAAAAAATAAGGACTTCTCTTTAGTTAGTCAACAGTAGATGGTTAGTTTGTGAAGAAGAACAATGGTCACCTTGTAAGAATGAGGACATAAAAATGATGAGAAACATGGTCCAAGATGTATAAAAAGTGTTAGTATCTTATGAAGAGTATTGGATTCATTTCTACCAATCTTATGTGCCCTCTTCCCTCCAAGAACCTCAAGCTCAACCTTCAAGTGTTTCTGATCAGCCCCCTAGTCAACCTTATCAAATTCCATCCTTGTCAAAACATAGAGATGAAATATTGGACCATGATAGAACAATCATGAAGATCAATGAGGGGTTAAACTTTGAAAATAATTCCCTATTCATGCCATAGAGGGGATAATGATCTTATTTCAAGAGTTATGGAATGTATAGGCATCCATTGAAGAAGCTAACTATCCACATGTTGAAAATAAAGAGATGAAAGGATGGGTATTATCCATTGAAAAAATGTTTGAGTAATGGGAGAATCAGTATGTTAATCTTGGGCTAATTATTTTTCCCTTTCCTACCCCTACACCCATTCCCACTCAAGAACATGAAGTCATCTCATCATGGATATTATCTAGCACTTTTGACTCTGGCTATATCATGCCCTCACTTTTTATGCCACTCTCTCCTATGACCATTCAAATGGAAACAAAAGTGTCTATTCCATTCTCATTTCCATCATGTATATTAGTTTATAAGGGTATAAAGAAGAAAGAAAAGGTATGAGTTGAGGCAGTCCAAGAACCAATTCTAGTAGAGGAAGGGTTAGTTGTGCAAGAAATGAATCAATAAACCATATCTCATCTCAATGATCTTGTTGTAAAACAATTTCAAGAATCTCTCTCCTTTCCTCAAGAGCCACCAAAGAGAGCCTTCAAGGTCCCTAGCTAGAAGGAGACTCTCCTAATCTACAAGCAAGGTGAAATTATTCACCCTCCCACCATCTCCTTCATGAAAGAAACACCTTTTTATGAAAAATATAGGAGGAGATTACAATCATAGGTAAACATGAAGAGGAAAATACAAGTGTCTATGATGACAATATCGTGATATGTAGTCCACTTCATCTAAAAGGGGAAAAGTCAAGTTTGAACTAGCTTTCTTGGCATGGCTTTGACATTAATAAACTAGATCCTAATGAGGACAATCCTTAAGATGAAAATAGATAAAATCTTGAATGGACTACTAAAGGTCCATTACACATAGATCAAGAAGAGGATTAGGACCAAGTGTTTGAGGTGGGTACACGTTAAGATGAGGTACCAAATGAAGATAGCCCTGATAGTTTGGATCAAGAAGAAATTAGACCAGAGAAAAAAATTGAGAAAGACTAGTGTAATGTTTTAGACCCTGGATGGTCAAATCAAACCTCATTTGTAGTTGAATAATGAGATGAAACCTTGAATGAGGTTGATGAATAAGACATCTCAAGTGCTCAAGTGATGTATTTTGCTGAGCATATTGGTAAAGAGCATCAAAATCATGATGAGATATAACTTGCTTGAAAATATGAGCCTCCCCTCTCTTCATAGGAAGAATGCCAATCTAGATTTTATAGATTGAGTATTGATGAGGTTGACATTGACATATTTTCTGATGACCAAGAGGAGGGTACCTTCTAAGATGAACTTGAATATTTCTATTCAAGTTTGTATGACACACTTGTACCTTCAAGTAAATAATTTCAAGTAGTAGTTGATCAAAATGTGAACATTGAAAAAACATGATCCCAATGAGTCATAAGAGGTTGTAATTATAACTTTGGTCACATTGGAAGACTTGTTTAAGATATTAGAAGTAGGCTATGTTCCTTTCTAAGGATACTATGATATGGTTGTGCCTAAAGAACATAATGATGGGGAATAAAAATGTAGGAGATAAGTATAATCTAATTGAATAATGTTTTTATTAATAATAAGATGTCATATCAGGTGTCTAGCTCAGCTAGAGGATGACAAGAAGGAGCCATCAGATGTTATGCTTAATTTAGTATAATATTGAGCCATCAAATGAGAAGGTTATAGGTGTTTCTATAGTCCAATATGAAGCAAGACTTTAAGAAATGGACAAATATGTATATATTAGAGACATGTTTTTCCCATTTAATCCACTTGAGAGTATACTAAATGGATTAGTAATGAGGCATCTTAGCCCACCTATCATGATCTCTTTGAATCAATGTATTTTTCATCCTAGTTTATCACAAGAGAATGACACTCAAAGTTTTCTATTTGACCAAACTAGAAATTACTTATAAATTACAACCTTGTATATATTAGGGTAATTTTCATGATTTTCTCTAATTGACTTTATGCACATTTATTTAGTATGTTAGATATTTTTCTTTTCTCTAAGTGCCTGCATGCACTTGCATTTATTTGTTATTGTTCTTGTTGTCCTTTTTATTAAAGAGGAAGTTTGGGAAAGGGTTAGCTTTGTATCATTTATAGTTCAATGGAAGATATACTTGTGACTCCATGC
>JARHVA010005556.1:1157500-1168046 GCA_037957365.1 Torreya grandis
AATGATGATTAAAGGAGGTGACATTCATAGGTTAGGTTGGATTGAGGGTAATTATTTCTTAACACACCCTATCTCTAGTGATTATTGCATAAGATGGTGGACACAAATCACTACTAAAGCTGAGTTCTAGCATGGGAAAGGCTACATAGATATCTAAAATTATTTTGATATGATGAGCTCATAACTTTGACTATCCTTGATAGGCTCTAAAGGATATATTAATCTTTTTGGATATCTTGTAAGGCATTTCATCTCTCTTTATGTTAAACAATCTCATGTGCTTTGTGTCTCTCTAGTTTCAAATATGGGTGGTGACATTATCAGCATTGAGCCAAACTCTTTAAAATAATTTCAATAGGACCCTAAAATATACCACATAATCTAGGAGGGTGAGGTGGCTTCTTTTATTGATGGGATGATTGTTCATGATGAGAATCTATCTCATCAATTTTTTGAGTCCTGAGAGGAGAAATCTAGACAAGTGTATATGGGGGGTGAAGTCTTTAAGGAGGTGATTGGGAAAGCCATGGGGATTCCCATCAAAGGGAAAAAATTAGTCAGTGTAGTAGGGTGTTATACCAAAAAAACATGATGATTCTCTTTAGGGAAGGTGAGGTTGTTATGAAGCTCCATGAGGGATTTGATAGGGAGAAACTACTAGCATTGTGGGGGCAAATTTGTCTCATGATAATGAAGTTCTTCACTCTTGAAGGTAGATTCAAGGTATTTTACCATTACCACTTTGATTTACTCAACCATTTCATGAATAGGATGGAAATTAGCTTCCAATTTTTCCTATTATATTTTATATATAATTCCATTAAGTTAACTAAGGAAATTTAGGCCAAAAATATTAATTTCTCCCTCATTCCCATCCACCAAGGTCTCATCTTGAGATTATAGTAATTTCATTTGGCCTTGTGTACCCTATAGAAAATCAAAGTTAGCATATTATAAGGCTCCTCATCACACCCTTCTCTTTCTATTAAAGGTAAAGGCAAGAAATCTATCGAGACCCCCAAAATATCTAATAAAAATCTACTAGAGGGGCCCAAAATTCAAGACTATAGCATCCCAATTGGGACCCCCTATTTACAAGGCTAATTACCCTAAGTTAACCTATTGTAAGCTTGAGAAACCTAGCCAAACTCTATGAAGGGGCCTACTAAAATGGTTTGGAAGGAGGTTGAGGAAGAAGGCAATGTTCAGCCTAAAAAGGTTAAGTCTACAAAAGAGGATCCTATGAGAGTTAAGGAGTCAGGGAAAGTTTTAGACTTAGGTGTTAATCTAGTTGAGAAAAAAGCTAGGGATAGTGTGGGTATTCATAGGTCCAATCATATTTATAGAGCCCAATCTTGAAACCCTCAAGTAATTATCATCTATGATGACTCTAAAAATTTTGAAGACACCCCTAAGGTTGGTGAAGACAAGTCTCCCTCAAATCAAAGAAAGAAGCTGAGGAAATGATCCATTTTCCTAAATGAATGAGGCCTACTGAGATGAGATAGAGGGAGATGTTGTAGAGGCCCAAGGATAGGGAAAGAAAGGTAGCTACTCACTGTATGTCATGATGATAGATGAAGTCATGGAAATCAAGGCCAAAATGGATAAAATGCATATAAAATGGAGAGTAATGCTTGAATATTCCACCAAGTCTCTTCATCATATGGCTTTCATGTTTGATATGGTGAAATATTTTGAAAATTTAAGGGTGTGGGTGTGAATAGTCTTTGTGACTATAAGAAAATCATTATGTTTCTATAAAAATATGGGACTACTAATAGCCCATAGTTGTTTTATTGGTTTTGTGTGTTTGCCTATGTTTTTTGTTCTTATTTTCTATTGTAGTGTTGCGTATGTGCTATTAGTGTGTTATTTTTTCCTTTTTGAAGTCTTTTTGAGCCCATGGGGTAGCTTTATAAAGGGATTAATACCCTCTTTTCCTACTTATTTAATCAAAAATAAAAAAAGTATTGAGATTATTATAAATCATGTTTTAAGGGTAATTGTCCTTGAAATATACTAGGTATGATAAATTTCATGATGGCTTATTGATCATAATGATGCTACTAAAAATTTATTGAATGGTGAAATAGGGAAGCTTGTTGTGGAAAAATTATAAGAAAATTAAATTTTTTGTTCCTATAGACACTTAAAACTATCCACCACTGACTTCCAACTGGACTTCACACCAATTCCTACCAAACTTTGAAAATTTAGCCTAGGAATCACTGAACATCACAAATTTGCTTGTGTATCATTCATCAAGGATAAAAAGCACATTGAGGCATCCCTAATTGGGGTATCCTATCATATTTAATAACAACCTCTCATGGATTTATCCCTAATCATCCTATGACATCACAATAATTAATTTGGCCTATGGACCTATTAAGTGGGGCACATGGAAAAATATCAAATCTTGAAAGAGATAAAAGGCTATTCAAAATTAATTAACAATATAAACCAAATTAAATTCCTAGTTGAGTTATCCATGTGTAATTAATAAATATCCAAAAATGGAAATTAAAAAATATGGAATATCCTATACTTTCATCATGACCTTTGTGAGTTGTCAAACCCATTAGATATATCCTAAAATATCTCATTTTGGAGACCCATGCCTATTCATTGAAAATCATGATTAATTTACAACTATTAACTCTATTGGGGTTATGTTTGACTCACATAGGTTAGGTTTGAACCCATTCCAAGACATAAATCCACCTTGACTCACCTTAGGTTGAGGTTAGTTCAATTTGCTATAAATACAATGCCTTGCATATTAAATTTTAAGTTGTTTTGGTGTAAATTTATTATGCATAAATGTCTTCAAATATCTCATAAGCCAAATTTATAATACAAATTTGGAGATATACATAATTTACTTTTGTGTAAAGTTATCATGCACAAATGACTTCAAAACTTTTAGAAGAATAGTGTTATAAATCAAAAATGCCTAGCAAGTAGTGTTATAATGCTAAAATATTAATCCAAACCACAACACAAGCCAATGGTACAAAGGAGAGAAGGATACAATAAGATTCATTTAAAAAATACTCTTTGATGCATAAGCTAAATAAGCCACTCAACAAAACATTTAGAGCTCTCAAGGAAGGTAAAGGATTTATGGTCTTTTTCATTTTAGTTGTGCTTTCATTTATCTTTTGTTACTAAGCCTACCTCTAAGATCTAGGCTTGGATTGTAAGTGTTAGTGTGTTTATTTGAGTTTTATTACTTAAAATAGCATATTACTAACCTTCTTTCTTGGATTCCTATGATCACAATTGGCACACATGGTGGGACACAAAACATCCCATGCAACAAATGTGTCTAATATGCAGTTGTTAGTTTTGCTAATGAATGCCTAACAATCTTCAAAATTCAAGTTTTAACATTGTTTTTCACATATTTTGGTTTTAGTCATACACAATTTTACATAGAGATAGACATCAGTTCTAACAAAACCAATGTTGATCTTTCCAAAACTGACATCGATCTACTTGGGACTAACATCAACCTCTGTGTATAGAACAAAACATTCTAGGAACATGCTTTTCAAGTTTCTCTTAAGTTTTATGGACATCATCTTGTTTTTATAGGGATTTAGTATCATTTAGCTAAACCCTTTTATTTTGGGATTAAGTGTTATTTGTTGGGTTTAAACTCATTAGCTAAAAATCTCTTTTTTCAAAATTATATTGTTAGTTTTTTGTGTTTTAAAGGAATGATGTGGACCCCTTTTTAATTGACCTTAGTTACCCTTATATTGACTGACACCATTTTTTTAAAGATCAACATCAATCCATGCATGGATCGACATCGATCTCTATGACAAGAAAATGGAGAAAATGTGAGAGAAAGATTTATCAAATGATTTGCTCATCCATTAAAGTGATTGAAATTAGGTAAAAACCCTATAAAATTTGTAGGACCTAAGAAGAAAAAGGGTACAAATTAAGAAGTGTTTAAGTCTTAAAATTTTCATTTTGGTGCCTAAAATGATTTTATACATATTTATGCTTATTTTTTTGCGAACATTTTTACAAGTTTTTTAAATAATGCTAAGGGGGAAATTTTCATAAACATTTCAATTTAGTGCATTGAAATAAACACTCACATTAATATTAAGTACTCTTAAGACTGTTTTATTTTATGCTTGTTCTTTCAAATTTATTTATTTTTGAAAAATGATTGATGTGCGTATGCTCTCCCCTCATCCCCTTTACGAGAACTTAGGTAACCAAAAGTGCTCTTTATTTGAATTTTTGCATTATATAAAGGCATGAAAAGAATATATCTATGTCTCTCCTCAAATACATATAGATTGGGTGATTTAAATGTGACCCTAAAGTCTTTTCACTTGTCATTTATTTTCATGTATCTTAGCTTGTGAGTGGGATTTATTCACCTCCTCATAGGTTATATAAGGAATAATTAATAAAGGAATTCATCTCCTAACATTGTTTCAACCCCACTCCATAGTAGGGTATATAAATTTAGGTTGACTTAATGGGATGTTTGCCTGAGAGATTAAGCAAACTCCATTAGTAAGATATTCCATCAGACCATAGGGGCAACTCAGACATCATACAACACTAATAAAATGATCTATATAGTGGTTATGAAAAGGAAAAGACATCTTCATAATAATTTGATTGATGAAGATCTAAATGATGTGAGTCATCTCTTGTGTTATCCATACTTGAGACCATCTATAAATGCATGAAAATTGATAGTTTAGAATAACCCAACTTTCCATGGACATACTATTGATGCAGAATGGGTAGTCCAAAGTTCCATGTGACTGTATAATCTCTTGAGAGAAGGGGGTTGTAAAAACCCTAATTATTCATGGACTTTTATTGTTGGATTAACACTTAAAATACTCTCAAAATCATGTATATAGATGAAATTCAATAATACTATGCAACCTTGTCTCTTTTAGGATCTACGATGTTACACTTAGGTGTTTTTGTCATTTTATCCTTTATTACATGGTTTTTGAGTCTAAACCATCTATTGTGTTTATTATGACATGTTAAAATGAGTCTTGTCTCATACATCACTCCCTTGCTTAAGGAGGTGTTATACCATTTGTTTGATCACATACCTTTTTCTTTAGTCTTTTGATAAATATTTATGTGTTTCTCACTTGATTGAAAAGGGTAATATTGTACTACCCAATTCATTTCAAATTTTCATGAATTGAAGTGTTGAAACTAACCATTGATTACATATTTAGAGTGTGATTGCATTATTATGATGTTGAAATTATTTCATAGACTTTTTTGCCTTGTACCAAAATGCTAATTTTGAAACCAAATCCATGTGTGCATTTTGGACCTATACTTCATATTGTTATGTCATTCAATTTTGTTTGGCTTATTGATTGTCTAAAGAGCCTAGTTTTAATTATTGTTTATGTCAATATTTGGTAGAAATAGCCTATCTTTCCATATGACTTTTATTTCATGCCTTATACCAATTCACCAAGTTCATGTTTGATTTTGTATGCCTATTCTATGCCAAAGTGTTTTATATTTGTTAGATTAAAATCTCATACCTCATTTTGTTTAAAAGTCTAGATTTTGTGCTTTTTTTGCCAAAATTCCTAATGCATGCCTATTTTGGGCCTTGATTTTGTGCTACATTTGGACAATAGACCTAACAAATTTTTTTCCTTTGATTAAATTGTTTGAAACACTTTAGACCTAGAGTTTGGCATGCCAATTTTTATTCATCCCCTTAAACTTTTAGTTTAGACATTTGACATTATACATTAGGTGTTAGACTAATTTGTACCAAGTTTTAGCATATACCATTTTTTAAATATAGATCCACCCCTAAACCAATTTAGAACAAGTTTGGACAATTTGTCATTTGGACATTATTTTTTAGAGTTTGTAGAAATCCAAGCCTTTTTTTAGAATGTTCATCATTGATGTGGATATTTATTGCTACACTTATGGTAGATTTATGTAAAATCCAAGTTATGATATAATGGCTACACAAATTGAATTTATTCAAGACCCCTATTGTGAAGAAGTGGTTTATGAGATGGATCCATATCCTCCTTACAATACTCAATCTAGGGGAAAAATCCAAACATAGTATTTAGTGACACTTTATTTGGGTTGGTTGATGTTTGATATTCACCCTCTCACCACTCATGGTGTTTACTCCAGCACCGATACCATTAACCCTCCTTTATACCATGTGAGTCATCAATCTCTATAATGCCCTACCATTATCATTCTAGGACCTCATCCTTTAGCTTGTGTAAGCAACCAAGATTCACAATACCCTACCATTTATATTTTAGTACCTCATCCTTTGTCTTGTGCAAGTAACTAAGCTTCACAATGCCCTACCATTTATATACCAAGATCTCATCCTTTGGTTTGTGTAAGCAACTAAAATTTGCAATGCCCTACCATTTATGTTTTATGACCTCATCCTTTGGCTTATAGGAGTAACCAAGATTTGTAATTACCTACCATATATATACTAGGACTTGATCCTTTACCTTATATAAGTAACCAAGATCCATAATTCCCTACCATTTCTATAATTGGACCTCATCCTTTAGCTTATGAAAATAACCAAGATCCATAATGCCCTACCATTTCTCTACTAGGACCTTATCCTTTAGCTTGTGAAATTGACCAAGCTTCATAACACCCTACCATTACCATTCTTTTCCCTTCCAACTATGGCTACTTCTTATCCCAACAAAGTTATCCAATCACAACTTGATGGGGCACAATTACTATACTAGTCCATAGACCATCCTTTGATTAGCCTATCATTATCTATCAACTAGTTATTCTTCATCAATTTCCAACAATTCCCCACTTTACAAAACCCTTGCCAATTTTCTATCCATAACCAATCCAATAAGTTCCTTCCAAACCATGCCAATCATTCAAAGACAAAGGTATATTCAAAACTAGTATTTTACAACTGATTGTAAACCAAGACAAATAGAACCAACCAATCCATGATGTTTTTATTGAAACACCTATTTTTGACAAGTCAAACTATGATGAATCACCTTTTGATCCTATACCTATTATTGAGGAGTCTCACTTTGATAAGCCATTATTTACTGAATAATTTCTTTATGATTATAAAAACCTTTGGGAAAATCATTACCTTGACCATATGCCTATTTTTAAATAACCTCCCTTTGATAATATAGTCTCTATGGAGTTGTCTCTTGACCTTTTTCCCATCATTGGGGAGAATAACTTTGACAAACCTATCTCTATAGAGCCCATTATGCCATCACAGGTTGTTACTTATCCAATACCAAACATTCAACAAAATATCATTATAGTAGCATCCACACTAGATGAAGAATCAACATTTAATTTAGGTTATATTATTGAACCAACATCAAATTTATCATCATAATCAAAATCAACATCAATCTTAACATTGGATTTAGAGTCCTTTGAGGCTAACTCAGCTTTAGAATTAAAATATGTTCATGGTTGCTACAATATTGGTTATGCATGCTTTGTAGATCAATTTGAATATATTTGTGATCCTTCCATAATTTTTAAGGATAATTATTTTAGTTTTGACACAAGTTCTCCTGGTATCTTCTATGATGACTATGATGCCTCCCCCCATACTATTACCATTCCACATACCATTACCATCAACCAACCTAGACATTTATTGAACTTTCACTTCCCATAAATATTGATTGATACTGATAGAATCATACCTTGTTAAACTGCATCCATAATGACATATCATTTGTAAAATATCGAGGGAGCCAAGACCAAATTCATGTAGAAGAAGATCAATCTCCTAGTGAAACCTTTTTGGAGGCACTAGGGGACAATCATAGTTCAAACTCAACATATTCTAGTGAAACTGTTTTTGGAAGTTTTATGGGATAATCAAAATCAAAAGTCCACATTCCTTATTAAATCCTTCTTGGAGGTGATATGGGACAATCAAGACAACTTCATTGGTGAAAACCTCATCAAGGTGCCAATAGTTGAGAATAATAGTTCTTCACTAATTGATGAAGACATTATTAAATATGAAATAAATATAACTCACAATATAAATCAAAATCATATGATAGCTAATCTTAGTCCCAAATAAAAGAATATGGTGGTCCTAATGAAAACATATTGAGAAGTATCCAGCCCCACCATAGCCAAATTTATGTTGAATCTAGAATCAACAACATTGTGTGTGCCTAAAAATATCAATCATAATTTGTCTCCCAACCATTATACATTCCATTGGCATCCATCATTACATTTTTCAAATTTAACTTGTCATCCATTATTTATCCATATTTACTATATCTATCTATACTTTCCTTTGTAGAGGCTATAAAGATACCTGATCTTGATGTTTGAAGGAAACATAATCAAAGACAAATGAAGATCACAACCTTATTGGCATCCAAATATATAGCATGTTAATAATAGAGAAACTATTCAAAATAGGTGTGGGCTAGTAATGGACATGGTTGACTATTATAGTTTATCATATGCTAATCAAGACATGCATCTCTACATCAACAAGAACAATAGAATCATATACCTTGGCTATAAACCATACCTTATGCCATAAACAAAAAATTTGACAAAAATATTTACCTTGGCCAAAAACCATATCATTATCCTTTTCCATTTACCTTGCCATTTCCATTTTTCTATTCCTCTTGCCATTATTTCATACCTAACCATTTAACATACCTTTTAACTTGGGGGTGACCCTCCTACTATTATATCCAATTGCCATCCTATCATTTTATCCAATTATCATACCATCATCATCATAAACAATATCACACTCCATGCCATTTTATAATTACATCCCTATTAAACCAAATCCTATTTTTATCCATCCTAACCAAACCTTTTTGATA
This sequence comes from Torreya grandis, assembly GCA_037957365.1. NCBI lineage: Eukaryota > Viridiplantae > Streptophyta > Pinopsida > Cupressales > Taxaceae > Torreya > Torreya grandis. The sequence goes on from JARHVA010005556.1 coordinate 1,166,407, forward strand.
TTTCTTCCTTTAGTTCTGCACGTACCTTGCCCAATGGGATTTTGATCAAATTTAAATAGGTTTACAATTTCATGTTTAAATAAAAGTCTATGAAAGTAGTGTGACAATGGATATGTTAATTTATCTTTTATTTATGATTTACCAATGTCACAAATGATAACCACCTATGGGTTAATTATAACTACTTATGGGAAAATCCATGTTCCACCTTTTGTTACTAATTATAACTACCTATGGGAAGATTAGTAACACAAACCTATGTCATTTTTTCCTAATTATAAATTCCTATGGGAAAATTAGGAACAAAAAATTTTACCATGCATTGACATATCACCTTGCCATTAATATTTTCATTTGCCTTGTCATTTGGCCTTAATTTGTGAAATTTTTGTGACCTAGTTGGTTCTCGCCAAATTTTATGTTGGTTGAACTACTATGTATTGAATTACTAATGGGACTATGTAGGTTGTGCTCAATTCACGTTAAGGTCATCTTAGTCCCTCTTTTTCATATGCTCTCTCTATTTTGTGATCAATCTAATCCAACACTGTCACCATTTTGTAAGGGGTATCTTTTCAATTTATAACAAGTTAAGATACCTACAAAAATACCAAAAACATTCAAAATTTTCAAAATCCAAAAACATTTATCCTATCTAAGCCTAGGTAGTCATCCTCGATCCACCCTACTAAGGAAAATCCATTGTTAGGAATGCATTATTTTGCTTTTATTTTTAGGATTTTTGTGTGTTCATTTTCTTAATTATTTATTTGTTTATTTGATTTCATTATTGTGCCTCAACTTAGTCTATATGTATTCATTAGATGATTCCTTTCACATTATTATTGAGTCTATCCATATTCATACATCAACATAATCATCATGGATTTTATCATTGGTGCATTATTTTCTATTATTTATTGGATAGGGAGTCAGTCCTTATGGATATTTTGGCCAAGTTATCATGGTGTTCTATCGTGAAGCATAACATCATGCTCTATATAAAAAATTATCTTGGGAAGTCTTACAAGTAATGTCTCTACAAAATTTTGTCCTTGGTAACCTTGGTAAAATCCTCCCACCCTCCTTGATCAAGTCAAACCCTTGACCATTATAGTTATATTAATGATGATAAGGATAAGAATATCTAAATTGGAAGTTACAGCTAAGTAATTCACATTGATCAACATTTGTTATTTTAATTATCTCTTTCATCACTTTGCACATCCTCATATTCCTAGTTGTTTGTGGCTTCTTCAGGCATTATACTATCTCATCTAGGTTTGCTCCTGCTCATCTTTAATCTATATAATAGGTTATATCCTTGAGTTATGATTACCAATATGCCCTATTAAGGAATAATCAAACATATTTATTCAATATTGGTCATCTTAATGATTATAACTGCCTATGGGAAAATCATTATTATAACTCATCCACCCTAACTAGAACATATGCCATTTCTACTAATTATAACCACCTTTGGTAACATCAATGTCTCACCATTTATTATTAATTATAACCACCTTAAGGTAAATTATTAATTTTTAAATCAATACATGCATGCATTTTCTCTATTGGATTAATCTCACACATGAGTTAATTTCATTCTTCTTCTTTCTTGTTTTCAAGGGATCATC
>JARHVA010005557.1:0-15000 GCA_037957365.1 Torreya grandis
TCAAGTAAGTTGGGATAGATTCACATGTAATCAAGCCACCAAAAATATCAATTAACATATTTGTTTTCCTTGATTTCTAGTTTTATTCTGACATATTTCATTTCAAATTTTGGTAATCATGTATACTTTTTAGAGTTACATGGCACCTAGGTCAAACCTATTACATAATATTCTACTCACTTATTCATGCTACCTATTTATGCACTTCATGTTAAAAAGTTCTTGCATCATGCTAGGGAAATTATATCCTACCATTGGCAATATGTGTGTGCACACTGGGTTACATGCATGAATTTATTATCAAATAACTCACATGCTACATTTATTAACCATTCCTTGATTAGGCTTGTTCATGTACTTAATATTTCTTTATAAAAATGTAATTGGTTTTCCAAAAATGAAGCAATATTTCTTTGTGCCTAAGATGCTCCCGCATCATTGAGCTTTGATAATGTGAAAATGTATGTGCATTTTATAAATTCACCATCAACATAAATTTATTTTCCTTTGACATAATTAATGTCCAATTCATAATAATTAATGAATTCCAACCACCTGCAATGTTTAACATTTGAATTATCTTGAATATAAAGGGCTTAAAACCCTTATGATCATATTTAAGTTTAAAATGTTTACCCAATAAATAATACCTCTACATTTTCAAATAATAAACAACAATTTCAAGTTCAAGATCATATACAACATATTTAGTTTTATCCTCTTTCATTTTTCATGGACCCAGATCCACTACTCACCCATCTTGTGAAATTACTCTATGTGGTCCATTTAGTGATGCAGTTATATAAATGTTGAACTCACCTTTGGGATATAAGATTAATAGGAGAAGGCTAGAAGTAATTATTTCTTTCAAAATTTGAAAATTTGATTCAAATTCCATATTCCATGTAAAGTTATTACCTTTTTGTTACAGTAAAGTGATTGGATTAGAGATTCTACAAAAAATTTCCATGAATCTCCTATGGTACCCTATAAGGCCATGAAACTTATAACTTCATGCACATTATTTGGATTTGGACACTCCATAATTTCCTTGATATTTTTAAAATCTATTGACACACCTTATTTTAAGACAGCATGTTCGAGGTAGTGTATTTTTTCTTGAAATATATAACACTTAGAAAGTTTTACATAAAATAAGAAAATTTTAAGGAACCCAAGAAAAAAGATATTTATATAACACTTGGTGAATCTTACTAGCACATGATTCAATGGGTTGGTTAATCTTGCAAACATGTCCATTATTATTATGTTGAAAATGGAAACAATATAGAATTGTTTTGTGGATGTAAACGTCGATATTGCATAATTTTAAGAAATTAGTAAAATATTTTGAAAAATTCAACTTTTCATCTCTAGGTTAGATACAAAAGCATTGCTTAAAATATAAAAGCATCGCATAGCATATGAAGGCATCACATGGCATAAAAAATCATCACATAGAATTAAAAAATCATAAATTTTCATCCAAATTCATCCCATTAAAACTACTCATGTTAATAAACAAAGTACTACAACAATAAAAAATTTGTGTATGGTGACACTAAAAAAATTGCATAAGGTGAAAATATGTAAGACACTCAAATAAAAAATCAACATGAAGTACATTGGAAAAGGAAAATGGTAATGAATTCCAATTTCACATGTCAAATTTTAGTTTTTATATGTCAAGAGTCTAGACTCCAAAGTCATAAAAATATTAAAAGAAGATTAGTCATAGAAATAATAATGAAACTCTTAAATGGTGTTTTTAATCTTAGACGACTAAATTCAGAGAACCACTTCAAAGGACTATAACAAGGTAAAAACTAGAGCAATGGTACCCATGTCAATAAAAATGTTGGATGAGTTATGAAAGAATATGTCAAATGTACATGTGTCGTAAGAGCATTTTGATCAACTTAAAAAATATTTCAAGCTTAGGTATGTGGAGCTAGGTATTTTTTAGAGATTTATAATGTTCACATTATAAATAATTAATAGTTAAACATATATATTATTATCTTAACAATATATTACCTATATATCTTGGAATTTGATTAATGAGAGTTTATAGGGATATCAGGATCCCCATATATAGCCTATGCACTTCATATATAATTGCTATAGAATGTTTTGTATGATTCAATTAAATAGATAAATATATTGTTATCATGTGTTAAATTATTATTCATGTGTGCATGAATCCATTGCTCCAATGCATGAGTTAAACCTACATATAAGCTCTTCAAATACCTAACAATGGTATTGAGATCTTGAGAGGTTATAGGGGAACAACTGGTGTAATTCATAGTTGCCCTTGTAGATGGAATTATTAAATTATTTTGTGTTATGTTTAGTTTAGTTTTGTATTAACACATTTAGTTCTTTTAGTATTTTGTGTATACTTAGCATCATCATTGGAATTAGTTTATGTCTATCCTACCCAACTATCATGTCCATCCATTATGTTCTCAAGGTCTAATTTACACTTGCTCCATCAATCAACTACCTAGGCATGTTGTGTATTTTACATGTCATCATGAATTCATTAGTTGGAAGCATTACTAAATCACTACACATTGGAGTCATTCTAATCAGAACTCCACATCAAGTTCTATATGACCTACATTTTTTGCATCATTTGACTAACGTAGACCTGCATTTGTGCATCAAAGTATTCAAAGTGAATATATAAAATATAACTCATTGTTTCCTTAGAACTCAAATTTTCATCTACCATCGACCTACATAAAAATCTATCACAAGATATTTAAAGAGAAGTGATTTATGTTGCATGCTAATACTCTCTCTCCATCATTTAATCGATGCACATTTACAATTGATCCACCATTTAAATTGTACCTAAAGTTTTTTTTTGAAACACTTATTTCCATCTCATATCAGATGATTGAATTTGACTCTCTTTATCATTTACCTCTATCTAAGAATTTGGGATCACACATTCATCAAGAACCCTATGTGTAGATTCGATTTCATTTGAATATCCATTACATGTTAGCTCACACAAAGAAAGAAGCATTACATAGGTGTTAATTTAATTTTAGGTTATTGATGTATAATATAGTCCATAAATATTAGAGTAGTATTGAGTTTTTATTTTCTCAAGGTTATTAAGTTTGGCATTTTATAGTTTAAAGTATTTTTAAGGAAGTGTATATTCAATATGTCAATAGTAATTCACTATAGTATAAGTGTTATTAGATTTGTTATATTAAGTCAGTATATTATGAAGTAGTCTGATAAAATTGTATAATGAGTTATTTGGTTGATATAGTGAGTTGTGATATCATTTTTATATTTAAGAGTATCAAAATTTTAACCATTAGGTTTTTAACTTTCAAATCACTTTGTAAATTAATTGTTCAAATCTCTATGGTCTTTTATTATCAAAACAAAATGAGTCGAGTGTTAAAATTAAGATTCATTTTTATGTTAATAAAATGTGTCAAAGTCAAAAATCTCATTTTGTTTATGGATGCATTTTTTGGTGACCCCAATGTCCAAGTTGGTAAAAGTACGTCAGTCTTGAGGGGGATTCTTATCATTAAAAAATGACATGTAAAGTCTGAACTTCAAATCTTCATCGGCTGAGTAAGTAGCAAGATTGTTGGAGGTTGGAAGAAACAGAGGCTAGAGGTTTTTCAAAGCCTCTCATCATTCACCAACTATGGGGACCAAGTGATGTGGTGATTTTTTTTTTAGTTATGTATTTTATTTCAGTTGTAGTGAATAAGAATAGAGGTAGTATTCATTTTCATATTTGTAACAAGTGGGTTGAACATTATTTTATATTTTTTCTAAATGTGAGATAGTGAAGAGAGCTGATAAAAGTATAGCACATTATGATGTGGTTATTGGTAAACCACTTGTAAAACCATCTTTTTGTAGTTGTTGGTAAACCATTTGAAAACTATCCCTTTTTAATTATCGATAAGCCATATATGCAAAACCATCATTAAGATTTGTGGTTGTCCTAAGAAAATCACCAAATCATGAGCATAGATAAAGAATAAAATTTATGTTTACATTAAGGGGATGTATACTAGAAATTAATAATGTTCATAAAGGGGTGAATGTTAGATATTTATAGTGTTCACATTAATAATAGTTAATAGTTAAAGGTATATATTATTAGCTTAACAATATATTATAGATATAGCTTGGAGGTTGATTAGTGAGATTTTATAGGGATATCAGGATCCCCATATATAACCTATGCACTTCTTATATAAGTTCTATATAATATTTTATATGATTTAATTAAATAAATAAATATATTATTAATGTGTGTTAAATTATTATTCCTATGTGCATGACTCTATTTCTCTATTTTATGAGTTAAACCTGAATGTAAGCTCTTCAAATACCTATCATGATTGAAGAAAAATAACCTTTGGCATGAATGGATCCATGATGTCCCTTTAAGCTACTAATTATTTGTCATTCCCTCAAATGTATTTTTGGATGATGCAAGATCCAAATTTATCAAAAAAATGAGTATTTGTGCCATAATATAGCTATAATACTACTTCTTCTTATTATTATTATTATTATTATTATTATTATTATTATTATTATTATTATTATTATTATTATTATTATTATTATTATTTTTTTTTTTTATTTTGCACACTTATTCAACTTAGTTAAAAAAAATATGGTATTTATGTCATAATATAGCTATAATACTTTTATCCATATTACACTATATTATAATTAACCAAATCAAAGTGTATTCGATGATATCATCAAGTATTAAATTTTAAAAAAAAAATAAGATAATTTCAATAAATATTTTATTATTGGAACGCTTCACATTATATTAACAAAAAAAATTACAATAAAAAATTGAACTAATTTTAAAAAATTATTATGTCAATTTATATAAATATCAAAGGAAAATTTAAAAATATGACTCGAATTTGGAGTGATTGGAAATTTCTACAGTGACACAATAATAGTAAAAATCTGATTCTATGTATATATTTATATTATCTTTTATTTTTTTAAATAAATTTTATAATATAAATTAATATAATTAATATATATATGATTATTCAAAAAAAAAAAAGGTGAAGTATCCAAGTCTAGGTACACATTTCTACAATTACCTTTTTATGACTATTATGTTAAATCTAACAATATTCAAGATAAGCCTTTAATCCTTCCTTGGTCATCTCTATTAAATTTTAGGTTAATTAATTAAATTTCTATTATTATTTTACGCACATTATTCAACTATTAATATGATATTTGTGTCACAATACAACTATAATACTTTTATTTATATTACATTATAATATAATTAGACAAATCAAAGTGGATTTGGTGTTACCGTCTATTAAAAATTTAAAAAATAGTTTTTAAGATAATTTTAATAAATATTTATAAAATTATTATGTCAATTAATATGAATAGTGAAGGAAAATAAATAATATGACTCTAGAGTGATTGGAAACTTCAACAATCACATCATCATAATAATAAAAATCTGATTTTATTTATATATTTATTTTATTTTTTATTTTTATTAAATAAATTTTATTATATAAATTAATATATAAAATTATTATTTAGAGAGAATATGTCAATGTGTCTATAAATTAAGTTTAGAAACACTACAATAAAAGATTAGACGATGAATCTAATAGATTTATAATATAAAAAGATTACACAGCAATAGATTTAAGGTTTTTCAAAAAAAAAAAGGTGGAGTATGCCAGAAAGTTTATAAATTAAGTAAAGTTTAAGAACAAAAAATGAAATGGAGTCTAGAATAGATCTATAATATAAAAAACCATCAACAGATTATACAGCGATAAATATGTTGGGAGAATTTATAAATTAGATAAAATTTAGGAACAATATAATAAAAAATTAAGTCGAATCTAAAATAGATCAACAGTATAAAAAACCATTAATAGATTATGAAGAGAATTAAAAAAATTAAGAGAGAAGATTTTGTCATGAAGATCATCCAACTACAATAGGACAAGCCATCCTAGAAAATCCAACCAAAATCAATATCTTCATTATGATCAGAAGGGCAAATTTCAGTAAGTGGTAAATAAATTCTTTGCAACCCTGAAAGACGATAATCTGAGGAATCTCTGAAAGCCCTCACTTCCTTCTGTCATGCCTTACGAAATCTGAGGAACCTCTGTCTGCAACAAATGTTAGATATTAAAGAAAAGCATGGAGGGCAAAGAGGAGCAGATTTTATATTTTATGACTTACAGGGAGCATTGTAATCTCTGTTGATGAAATAGGCTCGGAAGAAGTCTCTGTTCTCTCGTAGCAACCCCTTCCAAACTGTCATTATTCATGATAGCCGCCATTACAATAAATGATGGAAGAAGCTGAAATAAGTGAAGGAAAACGAAACGAACCTGCAAGAGTGACCGCAGGTTGAATGTGGGCATGCTTGGCCAGGGCTTCCACGCAATCGTGGCGATCCAGGTTAAAGAGCAGGCATTTCTCGATGAGATGTTGAACCAGGCGGATGTACGCAGTGTTACACCATGGATTCTCCGCCTCTAAAACCCCTTCACAGTTGTGTGGTGGTGGAATTCTCATTTTGGGACGGTAATCGGGAACAGTACGACATCATCGCTTTGCATTTATAAAATAAATCCAAGAGAAGAGAATAGAATATGAGAATTATCCAAAGGGCATCCCAACCAAAGGACGAAAGAGCAGACGTGATCTACAATGATATCACTTCATCCTTTCGTCGGGATAAGGGTGATAACGAGGAAGAGTCGATGGAAATAAAGTGGATGAACTCCCTATTCTTGCATTTACAGGTTCAATCTAAAGCAATCCAATGTTATGGGAACGGCTCTGATGGCTCTGATGTCTTGTGGAGGTGGATGGGTTTTAAGGTGGACCATCATATTTAATAGAAGGGGATTGGGGATCGCCTCTCCGTGTAGAAAGATGATGTTGGATTTTTTATTTTGGGAGGGGTTTGTTATCTAGGCCTTTAGATAATGTTTTATAATTTTTTGATGAATGGGATATGATATTTATTGTGGTCGGAGATTTTATAAATGGTTGGATGGCTCTGAACCCTCTTTCGATAAAATATTTCACTTAAACTATTCAACCATCTAAGAATGATTTTACACTTCCAACTCTAAATATAACAATCTATACTTAATTGTATTTTAGTTATTTATTAATATCATATTTTTTCAGACATTTTTTTATATCAATATTTATGTTTACATACTTTAAATCAGAATTATTTTTTAACATAAAATTTAATTGTAAATATCTCCCAATTACTATACTTTATAATTTTTTGTACTCTTATTTTTTTTTAAATGACCACCTTTAAAATGTTCCAATAATAAAACAATACAACAATGTGTTTCTCCAAAATTATGGATATAATAATAACAACAAACGACATGCCATGTTCAAAAGAGACAACATAAGGTAGGTTGTTGAGGGAATAGAATGAAATATTTTTAACTCATATTAAGATGTTTAGTAGGCTATTGAGGGAATAGAATGAAATATTTTTAACTTATGCTAAGATGTTTAGGCTTTTCATTTTTAATTTTCTTATTTCATTAGTAAAGCTTTATGAATATTTTATAAATTAAAATAATAAATTTATTTAATATAGATAAATTAAAATTAGAATTCTTATATATTTATTAGTCTTTCTTAAAACATCTAGTGATAATCGTAAATCAATTCAAATGATTGAGTTAAAAGTGTATCATAATTTGCAAAGGGTCTTTTTCACAAAAATAAACAATACTTTATAATATACGTAATGTTATACATATATTTTTATTCATTTTAGGTTTTTAATTACTATTACAAATCAATCATTTTGTGAATGATATTTAATATTTAAATAAAAGATTAAATCCTTTTTTATAATCCAAAGTTTATTATTATAGAGATATGAAATTTAAAATATTTTCCACAATAGATATTAATTGATTGTATAAACCCTATGGTTGAAGGTTTTTGAACATGCATATGTATTCTAACACATTACCATATTGTTATCCTTTCTTATCTAACAAAATATTAATGCTCTTAATAATATAAAATGTATTTAATGTTATTTAAATGAATATTTCCAGATACAACAAACTTATGTTTCACTAAAATAACTTAGGGATTTAAAATAAAATAAAAATACTTTCAATGTCACATAAGTAAGTCAACTATCATTTCAATAACAATGTTAACAATGAAAATCAAGACACAAATAAAATAATTGCAAAAATCATAATAGATATATAAATCAAACCCAAGATGAATCATGACATCGAATAAATTAAAATAAGTTCAATCAAACTTAAAGTAGAAAGGGAACAAAAATGATCCAAAATAATAAACTTAATAATGTGACACCTTTCTGTTATTTGTATTAATACCTGTCAATCAACAATCCATACATTAAAATTTTAATTGTCATAAACAAAATAAAAATAAAACATAAAAAGTCTCAAACCAAAATGTCATAATATCAAGTATAAATCATTAAAATATGCAACATATGACACATAAAATAGTGAAACATATAAAATAAACCAATAATAATGAAGTGTAGATCTCCTTCAAATATGTGACCAAACTAATCACTGAGATAAATTCATAGAGATCAAATTTACACATTTATACTCACACCATAACCCCAAACATGTCTCTACTACCCATATACACAACTAGATTACTTCAATAACATTTTTTTGGATGGAGAATCATAACCAATATATAATTTTAAATAATCAAATAAAAATATCATAATGGAAAATGTATCAATTAGAGTAATATAATGTACTCAATAAAATTTTAAGTACTCATAATAAAAATGATCAATGTACCATCTGAATATCAATGCTAAACAAAATAATAGAGAAATAAGAAATGTTCTCAATGCCACCCATGACAAAGACATAAATATGAATCCATGTTCGAATACAACTAATCATAAAGTATCTGAAATGAGATATGACATCTTCCCCTCATTAAAATAACTATCTCAATGATTAATCAAATAATCAAGGATATATACTACATATAATATTTTCATATTCCCACATAACACTCATTTCAATGAATTGGTCCCATTGGACCAACACTTTCTAAATATGTTGATATCATAGCTTACTATTGTGCCAGTCCAAAATATGAATTAGGTCTAGATGAATTGTTCATTTATCTTCCACTTGAAAGTTTTACCGATCAATAACATCAGATGGATTAACAATTTATTTTATAAGTAATATGAAATACATCATGGATCCATGATAGATATGGGGTAACATCCATCCCATAAACCATGGGGTTTATTTTTTCCAAGATATCAACCAATCTAATGAATCATGAAGATAGCTTGGTTTCCTTGCAAAAAATAATAGAAAATTTTCTTAGGTGAACCCTCAATAAAACTTTATCTCAAATTTATAATTCCCTTGGTGTTATTTTACAATCATCATAGTTTTTCTATCAATTCAAGGCTTCATTGGGCCTTTTTCAATTCACCTATATTTGAGTGTCATACTCATGTGATACATCAATTGGATTTGTAACAAGATTGTCTAATCCATCCCAACTAAGAGGTGTTATACATTTTTTTCCAAAAAGTTCCTGAAGTGGTGTCATCTTCAGTGAAGAATGATAAGTGTTATTGTAAGAAAACTCTCTAAGTAGGAGATAGTCTTCCCACTTAGTTGGTTGATCCATTACATACATTCATAACATATCTTAAACCACTTGGTTTTGTCCTTTAGTTTGTCAATCCATTTCTAGATGATAACAAAAACTAAAATTTAACCTTGGTCTAAAATTTGAACTTAATATTATCCAAAATTGAGAAGTGAAAATTTTATCTTTATTTGGCATGATGAATTTAGGTAAATTATGAAGTCTTAATGTTTTTTTCATAGATCTTGATGCAAGTGTGAGAGCATCATCATTGAGATTTAAAGGTGTAAAATGTGTAACTTTGGTTAAATTATCAATTAAAATAAAGATAGTATCATGATGATATCAAGATTGAAGTAATTATGCTATAAAATCCATGGAAACAACTAATTTATCAATTGTTACATCATGAGGTTACAACCTCCACTTAGGATAACAATGTTCAAATTTTACACCCTAAAATTTAAGGCACTTGGTCACAAATTTTTACACATCTTTCTTTAACACCTGCTAGTAATAGTATTGTTTTAACTTGTGTACCATGTTTTAATGCCTAAATGAGCATAATAGGAGCATTATATACTTCTTCAAGTATATGTTGTCGTAAATTCCCTATTGTGAGTGCATAAACTCTACATTAAAAAATTATTAAATTCTCAAAATCAAAATAATATTCTAAGTTTTTTAGATGTACAGGGTATTTATATAGTAATGATTTTATTTTAAATTCACTAGTTATATGTTATTTTAGGACTAAATTTCTAAAATCATAAATAAGTGGTGCAGGTCTAGGTTAGGTTCCAAATAAATAAAATCCAAACCACACAATGAGTGATTATCTCACCCATGTATCTAACACACTCACACTCACACAATGGCATAAAACTTTAAAAAGATTGATATTTTATTCAACTCAAAATTACATATGATGTCTCATTCAACATGAACTACATGCTATGTTTTGATCAATTTGATTATGGAAATTATAAATATTACAATTTCTAAGTCCTCAGATTATCATAAAAGGTAATATCCTTATGCCTTATCTTTTTTTCTCTCTCTCTCTCTTTATTCTCTCTCTAACTACCTTAGTCTATAAATTTTAGTAGAGTTTCTCCTTTGTCCCTATGAGTTGGAGGTGCATGTTGATTCACACTATGACTTATGTGCATCATTTATACAGGTTCCTGCATACACTTATTTGCATGAATATCCCTTTGTCTTGTGTGTTTCTCTATTATTTGTGAGATAATTTCTCCTCCACCTTGGTCACAAAATGGTAAGTTACTTTGATATTTTTAATCTAAGCCATACTTAGTTATATTAGATTACAAAGCACAATTAATTTATATATCACATGACCTTATCCTTATCTACCTCATTATGTCCTAATTTAATGGTGATCTTGTATAACTCATTATTTGACTGACAACTCCTTTTGCCTAATATTTTGAAGTTTTTTAAACAGCTCCATCTGGTAATATTTGGGCAATAATTTTCCCCTCAATTTAACAACCATCCTATCCCATTTTTTAATCTTATCTTTCCCTTCTATATGTCATTCATTATTTAATTATTTCTACCATAGTGTTTCATGTCCTTTTATATTATTTTCTACCATCTTGACATGTTTTGGGTTACCAATTTATTTGTACTTGGATTACTTCTCCATATCATTAAGCTAATTAATAAGCTCCTCTAGATTTAAAATTAAATAAAAATAAGGTAATTCCATCTTTACACTTTTTAAAATATGTGAGATAGCTCTTAAGAGCCTCTCATCACTAACATTAAACTTATCTTTAGCACCTCCTTCACCTTAAGATCTATCTACTCCCTTGGTGAATTTTCCTTCTCTTTAATCATCACTTTCATCATCTATTGGGATGAATCCTCATTGTCGATCCTCCTTAATGACATCTAGGAGTGTTTTCATAACATTCAATGCATCTAGGACGTTATCCTATCTTCTTGCTATGCCTATAACTATCACCCACTTTCCAATATCTCTCCTTCATGGCATATTCTACTCTTAATTTGTGCTCTACTATTATAATTCCTATAGTCATAATCCTACATATTAACCCTTTATTCTCACTCAACAAATTTTGAAACTTATTATGACATTAGACTAGTGTAGATGGTGGGTTGGGTTCCTAATGAAGATAATCCAAACCATGTATCAAGTGATTATATCACCCTTGTATCTAAAACATAGACACTCATGCACAAAATGGTAGAAAACTCAAAAAAAATTGATATATTATTCAAATCAAAATTACATAAAATGTCTCATTCAACATGTGTTATATGATATGTTGTGATTGAGTTACTTTAGGAAAAACTCAATATTACAATGGCTAAGTTATAAGACTATCATAAAATATAATATCCTCAAGCCTTCTCTCTCTATCTCTATAACTACCTTAGTCTATAAAAAAATTAGAAATTATCCTTTTTCCTAATCCACCTTTTAGGATGAACCTCAACTCCCCTTTATTTGAGTTACTAAATTGGTCTAAGACTACTCTTAAAAACTAGGAAACTACAAAATTAATTATCTATTAATGAATTATCCACCTAAATATATAGGTATACTAATATGGGATGGGTTCACATGCAATTAGGCAACCAAAAATCCCAACTAACAGATTTGTTTGCCTTTATTTCTAGTTTCTTGCCTCCTATTATGACATATTTCATTTTAAATTTTAGTAATCATGTAGACTTTTTAGATTTATGTGGCACCTAGGTCAAGCCTATGAATTCCCTTTGGAATGTGCCCAGTATAATTCTACTCACTTATTCATGCTACCTATTTATGCACTTCATGTCAAAATGTTCTTGCATTGTGTTAGGGAAATTATATCCTACCATTGACAATATGTGTATGCACTCTAGGTTACTACATGACTCCCTTATCAAATAACTCACATGTTTCATCTATTATCCATTCTTTGATTAGACGTGTTCATATACATAAGATTTATTCCCAAAAATGTAATTGGTTTTCCAAAAATGATGCAAGATTTCTTTGTGCCTAGGATGCTCTTGCATCAATGAGATTTGATAACGTAGAAATATATGTGCATTTTCTAAGTTCACCATCAACATAGATTTATTTTCCTTTGACATATTTATTTTATAATTCATAATAATTTATGAATTACAACCACCTACAATGTTTTACATTTAAATTATCTTGAATATAAAAGGCTTAAAACCCCTATGATCATATTTAAGTTTAGAATGTTTACCCAATAAATAATAATTACACATTCTCAAATCATAAACAACAAATTCAAGTTCAATATCACATATGATATATATATTTTCATTCTCTTTCATTTTTCATGGCTCTAGATCCACTACTCACCCATCTTGTGAAAGTACTAGCTATGTGGTCCATTTAGTGATGCATCTATCTAAATGTTAAACTCACCATTGAGATATAAGATTAATATGATAAGAGTAGAAGTAACTAATTCTTTCAACCTTTGAAAATTTGATTCAAATTCCATATTTCATGCAAATTTATTGCCTTTTTTTAGTGACGTGATTGGATTGGAGATTCAAGTTTTCCATAAATCTCCTATAGTAGCCTATAAGGACATGAAACTTATAACTTCATACACATTATTTGGATTTGAACACTCCATAGTTTATTTGATATTTTTTAAATCCATTAACACACCTTATTATAAGATAACATGGTTGATGTAGTGTATCTTTTCTTAAATAAATAACACTTGGAAATTTCTTCATAAAACAAGAAAAGTTTAAGGAACCCATGAAAAAAGAGAGTTATAGAATAAGTGGTGAATCTTATTAGAAAAATATTCATTGGGGTGGTTAATTTAATAAAGATGGCCATCATTCCTATGGTGAAAATGGAAACAATAGATTTTTTTTTTTGGATGTAAAGGTGGCTATTGCATAATTTTAATAAATTAGTAAAATATTTTTAGCAAACTTAGATTCCCTCTCTAGGTTAGATACAAAAAACATTGCATAAAATAGAAAAACTTCACATAGAATACAAAGGCATCATATGGCATAAAAATGTGTCACATAGAATTACAAAACATAATTTTTTCTTACATAATAATCCAATTAAAATTTATCATGATAATAAATAAATCACTGCAACAATCAAAAAAATAGTGTGTATGATGACATTGAAACAGATTGTATAAGGGGAAAATATGTAAGGCACTCAAAGAAAAAATCAACATGAAATACATTGGAAGAGGAAAATGGTAATCAATTCTAATTTCACATGACAAATTTTATTTTTGTGTCAAGATTTTAAACTCCAAAGTTATAAAAATATTAAAATAAAATTAGTCATAGAAACAAGAGTGAAACTCTTAAATGGTGTTTTGAATCTTCAATCACTAAATTTAGATAACCACTTCAGAGGACTATAACAAGATAAAACTAGAGTAATGGCATCCATGTCTATATAAGAGTTGGATGAGTTATGAAATAAGATTCCAAATGTACATGTGTCATAAGAGAATTTTTATTGACTTAAAAAATGTTTCAAGGTTAGGTATGTAGAATTGGGGATTGAAGAAAAATAACCTTTGGCATAAATGGATCCATGATGTCTCTTTAGGCTACTAATTATTTTTCACTCCTTCATAGGAATTTTTAGATTATGCAAGACCCAAATAAATTAATCAAATTAGTATTCAAGAATGAATATAATAAAGTGGAAGAGACAGATTGAGTTAACCTTCTTCAGTTACACTTCATTGCGTTGATGAATTATTTCATAAAGATGGTAATGACAAGAATGTCAAATGTAAAAATATGATTGAATCAAAATCTAATTATATTATTCAATGTATAAATCATGGCTAGGGTAACCACTTTGCCTAATGAATTTGTAAATATTTCTCAATATAAGGCAAAGAGTCTGTTGGGTATAATCTAGGAGGTCATGAATATATATCAAAGAAATATGGGAATGAGAGTTTTTCTCCCAGGAAGTATGAGTGATATGATTGTTTGAGTATGTATTGAGAATATTAGGGATCAACTATGAGATAGAATTGAATATTAAAATGATGTCACAATAGTCATAATTAACTTTCAACACCATATGGTGAATTCCAAAATCAAATTCCGTTGGCTTGAATTTTTACAATTGAATTTATGGAGACGTGTGATAGTTTTTTTTAGGTACAACAGTCTATAAAATTTTATTATAATTAATTATTATTTTTTTTAATTTTTTTTACAAGAATATCCTAGAAATACCATTGAATATCTTTGCAAAAAATTATTATACTT